>CAUYPK010106493.1:0-47479 GCA_963574355.1 Loris lydekkerianus
CCCCAGCCCCCTAGTCTCCCCACAACCCGCAGCCGCCCCCGGCGCCGGCGGCGCCGCGCCGGGGCCCCCCCCCGGCCGCCCCCCCCCCCCGCGCCCCCCCCCCCCCCCCCGCCCCCCCCCCCCCCCCCCCCCCCCCCCCCCCCCCCCCCCCCCTCTGAGAACCTCTATGAGCTATAAGCCAGGTGGTCCCGGGCTGCCGGTTTTGCTGAAAAGTGGGGACTGCTCCCTTAGACTTGGGGCTCCTGAGTTTCCTGGTGTAGCTCTTCACCTCCTCCTCACCTTGTCAGATCCTGGAAGCCCATAACAAAGCCTGAATTGCAAACTGATGGCCAAACACTGGGAACTAAAGGCACTCCTAACATTTCTCCAACCTCTCATTTCTCAATTTCCCTCCCTCCATTCTATTTCCTTCCCAGGCCCAGACACCCTAATGCAAGACTCCCACCCCAACCCTTAGATCCCCATGCAACTACTTTGCCATTAAGCGCTGGATTCAGCCATGTATTCATGAATGTCTGATTTCTGGTACTTTGGAGAATTTCCCTTTCCAAAGTACCAGAAGGGCTGAGGAACTTTGCCTTTGGTAAAGAACCTCTCCAGTTTGTTGTTTTTTGAAGGGTTTGAGTCTTTTCTTGCTCAGTGAATGATATTGGATAAGTTGCATTGTCTCTCTGCCTCTGTTTCCCTAGATGTGATACAAATGTTAACACTCTCTGGTTTTAAGGTAATAGTTAAAATCCTAGATAGGGACTGTATCTAGATCCACACATCCTGGATATTCTGGGACAAGCCTGATTTCAAATACTTTGTTGCCATCATCAGATCTTATGTCTGATCCTATAATCTGATTTGAGATAAGAAAATATATCTTGAGAGTACTTTGAATTCTTCATTCCAGTTGGAATTTTGTCTGCTAATATACAAATATAAACCCTACAGGTTCTGGGGACTGGACGAAATGTGTAATTCTGCCCAGCAAGTGCATGACAGTGTTGCTGGAGCCCTTTCTGGGGAGGCCCTCTGTCCCATGTCTCACCCACCCTTGGGTGCTAGACAGGAAAGGGGTCTACTCACCTGCACAGAGTGTCCACAGCACAGGCCACATCTTCTGCATCATGATCTTGCTTCCTTTCGGCCTCAAACCTAGCCTAGCACCAGCATGCACCAAACAGGTCTGGGCTGACGGGTTAAAGCCGCAGTAACCTCTAGCCTAGCCAACCCTGAGATCTCCACAGTTCTTCCTCTTCGCACTCAACTCTGCCCAGCCTGGCCCACATGCCCTGCCCCTCAGCTGGACTGGCAGGTGAGCTCACCTGTGGGATGGCCTCTCACTCCACCTCCTCCACGAAGGTCCCAAGAGGAGTCTACCCTGCTTCCCCCCTGAACCAGAAACCTCCCCTACCACTCCCCACCTAGCAGGTGTACAAAGTCCTGGGCTTCTCACACAGGTGTGGTCCTCTCTTATAATTGACAGGAAATTGTCACCCCGTAATAAAAAGGGAAAAGCTTTCGGGGGTGGGGTTCCAAGCTAGTAAAAGAAGGGTGTGGCCCACATTTAGCGAAACACTTCAAGACACAATATGTTCTGTTTCTCCACTTCTCTTCTCTTCTACAGGGCCTACCCAACTGCACGCTAGAGATACGGTCACGAAGAAGATGGGAAGTCCCTACTCTTAGAGTTTACAATCCGTCTGGGAAAGTAGCAAGGTCACAAGTAAATGAAGATGATCTTGGAGATAGTGTGGCCAACTTGTCTCTGCTCCAGGCTGTCTCAGTTTCAAAACACAAGGACCTCCCTCAGGTCTGAGCAAACAGATGCTGGTCACCCTACCTAAAGAAGATACTTCAGAGAACACAGTTCTCTAGGAGCAGCCTCTGTGAATAGCTTCTTCCATAGATATTCTGTGTGTGTGATAGAATATGCACAAATGATAGTATGATGTGCATGCTGTTCTGCAGTGAGATTTGGCTTTGACTTTTATTTTTCACTTAAAGTATCTTGGAGAATTTTCAGTAACAGTACACGTAGCACCACCACCATCTATTAAACGGATGATAATATGTGAGTGACATAATTTGTGTAACCAAACACTACTTTTATGATGTTTTGCCTCATCTTTCACAATTATGCAAAGAGTTACAAACAGTATCTATTACTCATATGTTATGTCACACATGATGCGATCATAACACATAGGGTAAATTCTTAAAAGTAAAATTTCTGAAATGGCTCCATCAGAGGATACAGATATTTATCACTTTTATAGATTTTGCCAAACTGCCCTCCATAAGGACTTTACCAGCCTGCACTCCTATTAGGAGCTTATGAGAATACTTATCTCCCTACAAATACACTAATACATTTATCAAACACTGATAACACAATTATCAAACTTTTTGCTTTTTGCCAATCTGAGCGAAAATGATAGCCCACATGTATCTATAATTTGCTTTAAAAAATTATCAATTACATTGAAAACTTTTTACATAGTTGTGCATTACCTATGTTTCTTTTTCTGAGATTAGTTGTTCCTTTGCCCATATTTTTACTGAGTTGTGGGTCTTAGCTTGTTGATATCTAACAGCTCTTTTTATATTAGGAAAACTAACTTTTGGATATGATAAATATTGCAGATAATTTCCTCACTGTTTGGATTTAGAATTTCTTACATAAATTATCTTATCAACTTTTGTGGATTTAGAATTTCTTACATAAATTATCTTATCAACTTTTGATTGACATACAAAGTTGCTGTTTTCTGTTTATTACATTTTACTCAGATACCTTACTGAATTCTCTTATTGTATCTAGTAATTTTTTGGCCCAACATTTTATAATATTGGCAAATTAGTCTTTCTAACACACAGCCCTGATGATGCCACTTGTCTGCTCAGATCCCATCAATGACTCTGCAGAATCTAACAAATGAAATCTAGCTCCTTTTTTTTTTTTTTTTTGCAGTTTTTGGCTGGGGGCTGGGTTTGAACCTGCCTCCTCCAGTATATGGGGCCAGCACCCTACTCTTTTGAGCCACTGGCACCGCCTAAAATCTAGCTCCTTAAATTGATCTTTAAGGTATTCTATCATCTGTTCTCAAACACAGCCTACCTTCCTGAAATTGTCTTTCAGAATATGTTACTTATGCTCTGACCAGAACTCATATTTTCCTACGCCCAAACTTTTCCATGCCCTCTGTAATTCCTTTCCCCTACTACATGTGCTATTATAATCTGACGTGTCCTTTAAAAGCCTGCTCAAATATCACCATTTCTTTCATGAAGCCTTTCTCTCTGCCTCCTTTGAACTCACACTGCACTCTGGTTCTCTTTTAGGACACTAACTAAGTTCTGTCTTATGCTTGAGTTATTTTTGGTCTGTGTCTCATTCCTCCTAATAAACCGTGAGTTCATTCATTCAGCCTGTTTCTAATGATACTATGTGCCAGGCGTTGTTCCACCCAGCCAGGAAGAAGGATGACTTTAAGCTATGTGCCTTACAAGCTTTGGTCAGGTATAGTGCCTGTCGCAGACTAAATAATCAGTAAATATTTGTAGTTTGGTAGATAAATGAATGGATGGATAAGTGAAGGAGTGATTGCAGAACGTGCAGGGTAAGAGGTGTAGTCCATGGTGGGGGGTGGGTTGTTGAGCCTGCTTTGATCATAGTGATGGGAGGGGGGCTACAATGGAGCAGGGTGGGTTGTGAGCTCACTTAAAATTTATGAAGTTCACAACATCTTTATATCACCCAAGATTGCCAATGGACCATCACCATGGAGTATGAGTGTTGGACAGGGAATGTGGGGTGAGCAGAACTGCCCAGAAGTGCCCAGAGACAGCACTATTAAAGGAATATCGTGCTGGTCACCAGCAGTGACCCTAATCATACCCATCTCCCATTCTGTACATCAACTATTTTTTCTAGGCCTCTCTGAGGGGACTTGAGGCTGAGATATGTTTGTTTATGCTTCTAGATCTTCAGATTTCGACTGTCTTCTGAAAGGCAGCCCAGGCAGCAGGGTACAGAGAGGAAGCCCACAGAAACCCTTTTCTTTAGGCCTCTCCACCTACAAAGCTGAACCTCCTCAAATCCTGCCGCTCAAGGTCCTTTTTGGGACAATCAGCCAGAAGGGAAAGAGTTAAGTGAGCCCCGCATTCCTTTCTCTCAGAGATCTGCCAGCCTGTGGGGCCAGAGACTAAATTTAGAGGATGGCTAAGGTTTCCTGTTAACAGCTGTCCTACCCCTCAGAGAAGAAGCACTTGACAGAGAAGGAGGTTGGTCTTCCTCTCCCAGGCTGGAGCTTTTGGCCATTTCATCTCAGCACTTGGTGTGGACACACAGGCAGGTGAGTGTGCTTCTTCCCTCACCTGTCCTGGTGAGCCTGGGAATTAGTCACAGGGGGCGGTGGCTCTGGCCTGAGTGTCAGGGCCCTGCCATAATGTATGAGACTATCATGTCCCTTAACAGGCTGTGGCACCCGACTCCTGTGGCCTTGGTTAGAGGAGCTGAGGAAGGCCAGCTGCACCTCCCCCAGCAGAGACAAAGGGGTACACATGAGAGCAGGGTGTGTGTGTGCTGCTTGGTGTCCTGTTAACAGTAGCTGGGCCAGCTGGGTTTTTCTTGGGCATTAGCATCTGGTGACATTCCCATTCCTAGTTCCACTGAGGAGACATCACTGACAAAGCGCCCCCCCCCCCAATACCTCTCTAGAACCTGATTCTCTAACTGCCTTTTTCTTGCCAAACTTATAGAGGCTGGCAAGGTGTCATGGCAACCAGTGGAGACCCAGAGGAGGAGCAGGTGGTCCCGGGGGAGGAGGATGAAGCCAACATCAGGGCTGTGCAGGCCCACTACCTCCGGAGCCCCTCCCCCAGCCAGTAAGTGGGAGCCAGGGTGGGGCAAGGGCTGGGAGCAGGATGAGCCACAGGCCCTGGGGCTCCGCAGCCACCACCTAAGGCCACTCATTTAATGAACATAACTGAGTGCTTTTATGTGTCATACTCTCTGGAAGTGGCAAACATGTGCACAGATTGCCATGTGCCATGATGAGTCTAGGTATTAGCATGTCTGGGGTCCTGTGTGTGGTGGGCCAGGGAAAGGAACAACTGGACTTGGAAGGGTCAGAGGAGGCTGGAAGAGGTGATGCTGGAGCTGAACCTCGAGGGATGAGGAGGAGTTTGGCAGATGCACCTGTAGGGTAGGGCTTAATTCACCAGGATTGGGACTGGATATCGGGATTACAGTAGAAGGGATGGGAAAAGGAAGAGGCTCATAGAATAGTTCCTAGTACTAAAATAATTTTTTCTCCCTGATCAAGCTGTGTCTTTCAAACTGGAAGAGATGTGCATGCCTGGGGCAAGTGTCAGGGTGCCGAGAGATGGGTAAACACGATACCTCTTCCTGGGTAGACCTCTTCATTGTATGACAAGTAATTTAAAACTTTCCTTCTTCCATTAAAATAATTTAGAATATATTATGATGTAGAGTGACAAATTTGCATGAATTTTTAAGGCAAATCATGAGACATTCCAGAAGTGTCATGTTTAATTGCCTGCTGAAACAATAGTGTGTGTGCCTGTCCATTTTTCTTCTGCCATAAATAGCAAGAGACCTGCCTTCTAATCATAGCTCTGTCACCAAACTGATGTGAAGAGTAACTTAAACGATTGAGCCTGTGTCTCCTTGTCTGTGAAAAGAGAAGGAAAGGCCTAACTAAAATATTTCAAAGTAACTTTACCTCTAAGTATTTATAATTCTGTTTGACTTCACTTTTTCTTAGTTCTCCTGCTGGATCCTGCTTCATAGGGTTCAAAAGGCCTGCCCCATGGGGTTAAGGGGGAAGCAAGGGCAGGTACTCTGCATTCATGGCCCAGGGCACTTTGTCCAGATGGAGCTTGAAGACTTCTTCAAAACTCAGGATTCTGTTCCCACTTAGCAAAAAAAAATCAGTAGTGAGAGATTTTAAATATAACCTTCCCTCTTGTCACTCTAGGATAAGGCTGGAGTGACTCTGTGTGTGGTTGGGGTAGGTGACAGTCCTGTGTATTACTTAGGGTAACATTAGCTATTCTATCCAAAGGATGTTTCTTTCTACTCAAAGGAGTTTCAAAACAGGACCCTGCACAGTGATTCAGGGACTGAGAGGGCCCCTCCATCTCATGGATGCAGCATTCTAAAGCATGGCTTCTAAAGTCCCTGTGCTCATCAGTATCAAGATGGGGTGGAGAAGGTCATGGGGAATTTCCAAGGAGATTTTTATGGGCCAGACCTGAGAATGGCCACTTCACTTCCATTCCTGTTCCATTGACCAAAACTTGCAAGGAACATGTTTTCTTGCAAGGAAAGAAGGTCCATTAGTGCAGGAAAAAAAGGGAATTATTTTGAGGACACACAGCAGTCTTAGTCACGGTATACCCCTTGAGCCAATCAGTCCAGGTTGCTTTTTTCCCCACTCGTAGAACATGTTTGCAGCCTCCCGTGTGAGAAAACCCGAAGTCCCACTTACCAGCTGCTGCATATAGAGCATGCGTTCTCTCCCTCGGGTCTGAATGCAACACCTTATGTCTCACCAGGATAACTGCCCCAAAGGCTCCCATTTTATAAAGGAAAAATTACAGCAGTCCTGTGATTACCTAGCATGTCTAACCCACATATGAGGAAACTGCCTGCTTTTGACCTTGATCTCGCTGCCTGGGAGGAACTTCCTTGTCAGTTCTTCTGTTTGGCCTCTAGCTCCACCTTCTCAGCCTTATCCATTATCCTCCATAGTCACATCTTAAGTGGGGTGGGAGGCATGTGTTCCTTGACGATTGTGCAGGCTGTGTTCTGCCCCTGGAAAGGTGGGGCTGTTTTGAAGCTTGTACCACCCAAAGGCTTTTTAAAGCTCGTGATTTCTTTGAAAATATGATCCCTTCAAAAACATAATAGGTTTCTGATCTATTTAGACCAAATGACTCCTTGTGTTAATAACCACACTCAAAAGTTCTTAGATATAATTTTCAATCCTAATTCATTTCTTTGCTTCTTTGTCTCAACTTAATGACAACTAACTTGAGAGATTATCTAAAATTGTAAATTTGGGTGGTAAGTCCAGGGTGCATGTTGTAGTTTCTAGTATAATTGTTAGAAAATTGTGTAACAGAACATACGGTTAACAAACTAATGAGGGGAGGGTGTCATAATAAAATATAATCAATCCAAAAGAAGAAAAGAAAGAAGAGGAAAAAATATAGAAGAAGCATGACAAATAATAAGAAAATAGTAAGAGTGGTATATTTAAATCCAAATATGTGAGTAATTATTTACATTAAATGGAAGTAGACAAACTGCTTCAATTAAAAGACAAAGATTGTCAGATTCAATTTTTTAAAAAGCCTATCTATTTTTTACAAGAGACATACCTTAAAAATAAAGATATGCAAAGGATAAAAAGATAGAAAACCTATACTACACTGTTCCAGTTATTATTGCTTATACCTTCAAAATTTAGTGTCATAAAACAACCATTTCATCATGGTTATAACTAGGAACCTGGAAAAGGCATAGCAGGGTTATCTTGTTTTTGTCCCAAGATGTTCTGAGGCTTCAACTAGAAAGGTTTGAAGATCAGGGATGACTTTAAGGCTGAGGGTAATTCACAGAGGTATCTTCACGTGTTTGGCAATTCATGTTTAGATTTTTCTGGGATATTGGCCAGAATACTTAAGATGGTCTCGCCATGTGGGCCAGTGTGGGCCTTCTCAAAGGTAGCTAAATTCCAAGAGTTGTATCCAAGAGAAAAAGACGTAGTTTATTAATTTTTATTATCTAGTCTCAGAGTACTTCTGCTATACTCTGCTGTCACCAAGTTTCAAGGGTAAGCAATATAGACTCCATTACTCCATGAGAGGTAGCAAGGTAATATTCTAAGGAGAGTAAGTGGGATGAGAAATACTATGGTCATCTCCAGAAAACACAAGCTGCCACAAATGGAAACACTAAACAAAAGCAAACCAGGGAAGCTGTATTGATATTAAACAACACAGATTTTAATATAAGCGTTATTAGAGACTAAGAGGAACATTTTGTAACAAATGAAGTTTCAGTTCACCTGGAAGATACAATTATCTTCCCATTATCCAACACCCATAGGGATTGGTAGATTCCAGATAAATTTAGTTTCTGGTTGGCTTGAGAGTTGCTATTAAAAACAGGCTAATTAATTCTACACCCCATACTATACCATACCATACACTCTGTATTCATGTGTTATCAGTACGGAAACATATTCATTAAAAGCAAATAAGACAAATGAAGACAAACTTCACCTACTGTAAGTAACTGTAACACAGTTTTACTGTATTATAAAACAGCTTTGTAAACATAGTGTACAATTTTAGTTAAATGCCAGTCAGTACACTTTTCAACTTCACTACCGTATTTTTTTTAACTTTGAGTAATGCACATTAACACTTACCAGTGTTACAGAGAACACATGGGAGCCGAGGGCGTGCTGCACGAGGCATTGGCTTCCTGCTGGTGCAGAGCACCAAGCTGAAACTCTGATTTTTTTTAATTTTTATTTTTGGCTGGGTTGTGTGCCAGTTGCTTGGGAGTGCTGGTTGGTTGAGTTCTGGATAATGAGAATTTACTATATAATAATTTAAAATTTCTACATATAATAATACAACTTCAAAATATATAAAGCAAAAAAATGACAGACCTGAATGAAAAAATTAAAATTCACTATCTTAGTCAACTGTATGTATTTAAAAAAAAAACAAAAAACTATCTCAGGCTTGGCACCTGTAGCTCAGCAGTTAGGGCACCAGGTACATACACTGGAGCTGGCACGTTCAAATCCAGCCTGGGCCTGCCAAACAACAATGACAACTACAACCAAAAAATAGCCAGGCATTGTGGTGAGCATGTGTAGAGAATCCCATAAGCCCAAGAGTTGGAAGTTGCTGTGAGCTGTTGTGAGCTATGACACGATGGCACTCTATCAAGGGCGACATAGTGAGACTCTGTCTCAAAAACAAACAAACAAACAAATAAAAAAAAAAGCTATCTCAGCAAGTGATAGAATGAGGCCAAAAAATGTTAGGAATATAGGAAGTTTGAACAAAACAGTAAATAAAATTAACCTAATTAGCGTTTAAAGAACACGTATTCAACAACAGCAGGGTATTTTTATTATGCACAAATGGAACATTGACCTAAATCATATACTTGACCATACTTATATCAAGAAATTTTTAGCGATTGAAATCTTACAGAACATGTTCTCAGACCACAGGAGAATGAAGGTAGAAATCAATTTAAAGAAAGAGAAGTAATGGAAATTCGAATGTAAACCACAGTTCAATACTAGCCCATGCTCACTAGAATATCTAAAATTAAAGACTGACAGTGGCAAATGTGAATGAGGATGTGAAGAAATCAGAACTAGGCATTGCTGGCGAGAGTGTGAGTCCAACCATTTGGAACTATTCCACAGTACTGCTAAAGCTACAGACGTGGCTGTCCTCTGACCCAGAAGGCTCATTCTCAATAAACATTTAGCAGAAATAAGTACTATATGCACCAGAAAATAAGTACTAGTAATAGAATGTTTCAGCAGCTGCCAGTCATTAAGGATATAGACGGTGCGGACAACATGATGAACTGTCTAATGAACAGTAGGCTACATGAATAAAGCCTGGGCTGTGAAGGGTGTCTGGAAGGTACTCAGCACTGTAATGAAAAAAATAGAGACATAAATAGCTGGGTACTTTCTGGACAACTCGTGCATTTTTTTTCTTTCTTTTTTTTTTCTTTCCTTTTTTTTTTTTCTTTTCTTTTCTTTCTTTTTTTTTTTTTTTTTGAGATAGAGTCTCACTCCACCAGCATCAGCTCACAGCAATTCTTGGGTTCAGGCAGTTCTTTTGCCTCAGCCTCCTGAGGAGCTGGGACTACAGGTGCCTGCCACAATGCCCAGCTGGTTGATTTGTGTTGTTGTTTTGTTTTGTTTTTCTATTTTTAGTGAATATGGGGGGGCGGGGAGTGTCTCACTCTAGCTCAGGCTGGTCTCAAACTCCTGAGCTCAGGCCATCCACCCGTCTTGGCCTGCCAAAGTGGTAGGATTACAGGAGTGAGCCACCGCGCTCAGCCTCACATTTATTTTAAGTACTGGCTGTCTTTTCATTTTCTGTTTTTCTCACAGTGTTTTTCAACCTTTTTTTTTTTTTTTTTTTAATCTCTTAAGAAATTTGAACCTATGGTTAAACTTCTGTGACACACTTAAATTATGTTGATCAATAAAAAGAGTAAACAGGGCCAGGTGCTGTGGCTCATCCCTGTAATTCTAGCACACTGAAAGGAGTGGATCATTTGAACAGGTGAATCATTTGAGCTCAGGAGTTTGAAACCAACCTGAGCCAGAGGGAGACCTCATCTCTGAAAATAGCTGGGTGTTGTGGCAAGCGCCTGTAGTCCCAGCTACTTGGGAGGCTGAGGCAAGAGAATCACCAGAGCCCAGGAGTTTGAGGTTGCTGTGAGCTGTGACACCACAGCACTCTAGAAGGATGACAAAGTGTCTAAAAAAAAAAAAAAAAAGGTAAAAAAAGGAATATACTTACTGTGCTTTGAACTTTTTTTGAAAACAATTTATGAATGACCTTTAAAATTTTTCATGGCATACCAGTGTGCCACAGCATACTGGCTGAAAATCACTGCTCTAACAGAATACCTGAGACTGGATCATTTTCAAAGAAAAGAGGTTTGGTTGTTTTGTTTTTACAGTTTTGCCGGGGGCTGGTTTGAACCCACCACCTCCAGCATATGGGGCCAGTGCCCTACTCCTTTGAGCCACCCCAGAAAAGAGGTTTATTTGGCTTAGGTTTCTGGAGGCTGGGAAGTCCAAGCCTGAGTGGCCACACCTGACATGGGCCTCCTGCTGCCTGACCACATGGCAGATGGCATCACAAGGTGGGAGTGCTGTGAGAGAGGAGAGCAGGCAGGTGCAAAGAGAGCAAACAGGAGAGGCAGCCTCCCCTTATGACAACCCACCCCTGTGGTAATGAAGGACTCACTCCTGTGAGAAAGGTATTTATCTCTCTTAACAACCTCACCACATCTTAAAGGCGCCGCCTCTCACCACCACCACATTGGGGATCAAGCCTCAGTAAGAGTTTCTTTTCAGTGGGGACAAATCCTTTTCAAACCATAGCACTGCCCTGGGAATATGCACTTTATTAATTGCCTGGCACTTTGGCTTCTCATATTATTCGTTGGGGAAGGAAAATAGGATGATGCAAAGGGTAGGAGTTGAACCACTGAAAGGGGAGGGAGGAGGCAGGGAAGACTGATTTTGCTGGTTTCACAGTTTTACATCATTAGTCTGCCACAGGACAAAAGCATTTATTCATAGAGAGTTCCAAGAGGGAAGTTCAATCCTTAGCCCTTCCAGCACTGTGCCCGCCTTTCTAGGCAAAAATAGCCCCGGCCTATAAGACCCACTTACATGTGGATTGGCTGAGTTACATGGTCCCATATTCAGAGCAAATTTCCTCCAAATTTTCAGTGACTGCTGCTGAATCCTATTGGTTTGGATGCCTTTCTTGGTTTGTGTATACTTCTGAGAGATTAGTTTCTAGAAGCTGATCTCCATTAGCTAGGCATTTTCAGAAAGCTTCATGGTGATGCTTCATGAGCTATCTGTTCTTACAATGTCATCATAAAACATGCACTATAAACTATTACAACTGCACAGGCTTTGAGCTATCATCCAGTCAACCCCACTGCGTTATACATAACCAGAACCAAATAAATCCAGATGATCGAGTCTATAATGTTTTTAAAAATAAACAGGTAACTCAACAGACTGAGAGTTCTGATAAATAATTTGCATCTTGAATATACTTTTTAAAACTGTCAAAACTAGACAAATGATTGGAACATATACTTAACAAAAAAATATATGTGGATGGCAAATAAACACTTGAGAAGATGCTCAAAATCCTTAGTCATTAGGGAAATGCAAATTAAAACCACAGTGAATGACCATTATATAGCTATTAGAATATCTAAAATTAAAAAGACTGGTCATAGCACATGTTGGGGAGAACGTGGTATACCTATAAATCTGTGCCTGCTGGTGAAAATATAAAATGGTACAGTTTATCAGTTTCTTGATAAACTGGTTAAAGGTTAAACACACACCTACCTCAGCACACACACCTGTACCTATACCATCCAGTCATTCTACTTCTAGGCATTTACCCAAAAGAAAAGAAAGCCTTATATCCATACAAAGCCTTATACACGAAGGTCATAGCAACTTTACTTGTAAGAGCCAAGAAACTATAAACAACCCAAATGTCCACCAACAAATGAATAAACCCGCCACTGTGATATATTTATAAATGGGAATATTACACACCAATAAAAAGGAATAAACTTTTTTTTGAGACATAGTCTCACTTTGTCACCCTGGGTAGAGGGCCATGGCGTCACAGCTCACAGCAAGCTCAAACTCTTGGGCTCAAGTGATCTTCTTGCCTCAGCCACCCAAGTAGCTGAAACTACAGGCGCCCACTACATCACTCTGCTATTTTTAGAGATGAGGTCTCTCTCTCTTGCTTGGGCTCGTCTTGAACTCCTGAGCTCAAGCAATCCACCCACCTTGACCTCCTAGAGTGCTAGGATTATAGCTGTGAGCCCTCGCGCCTGGCCCCAATAAAAAGGAATAAACTATTGATTCACACAACATCATGGATAAATATCAAAATAAGTATGCTGAATAAAGCAGTCAGACAAAAAAGAGGACATCTATATGATTCCATTTACATAAAATTATAGAAAATGAAACAAATCTCTACAGTGACAGAAAACAGATCAGGGTTGGCCTGGGGAGTGCAGGGCAGGGAGGGGTGAAACAGAGGGCTTACAATGAGGCAAGAGAAAAAATTGCGGGGTGACAGGTAAGCTCACACTCTTGATTGTGTTAATGGTTTCACAGACATTTTGCAAGTGTCAAATTGTTAAACCAAACCCATCTGTATGTAAATCTGTGTACTTTGTATATCAATTTTCCCTCAAATAAAGCTATTTTTTTTAAAAGCCATGCAAAAAAATAAAATGTTCTTTCAGGAGGCCCCATGGTGCTATGGAAAGAACTTCAGCTGGGTAGTTGAGACAAAATTGATGTCCGATCTGCTCTCTTACCCATTAGCCACAAGAGCTTCCATAAATGATCTAATCATAAAATTAGAACACCAGTTTACTCAGTGGTAGAAAATAAATAACATAATACATATAAAGATATATTAGGTACTTGATAAATGGTGGTTCTCTTCTCCTTCTCTTGCAGAGGAAGGTACCTGAAACCAATTATTTTCAGTAGCCCATGATGTCAAGAAATTTTTATTGGTGGGCACAGTGACTCAAACCTGTAATCCTAGCACTCTGGGAGGCCAAGGTGGGAGGATCCCTTGAGGTCAGGAATTTGAGACCAGCCTGAGTAATAGTGAGATCTTCTCTCTACTAAATCTAGAAAAACTAGACAGGGTGGTGTGGTGGGCACCTGTGGTTTTAGCTACTTAAGAGGCTGAGGCAAGAGAATTGCTTGAGCACAGGAGTTTGAGGTTGCTGTGAGCTATGATGCCATAGTACTCTAGCCGGAGTGACAGAATGAGATTCTGTCTCAAAAAAAAAAAAAAAAGAAAGAAATTTTTATTTAACCACAGTCCCCCACATACTAGTGAGGACATCCTGCTTTTCTAATTCTGCCATAAGCAAATACTGTATTTTAAGTAACAAATCATCACTTTAGGCTTGTGGTCCCCATCCTGAATAGTCCTCTTTGTACTTGACAAGTGCCTGAAATGTCCTCTTTGTTTTGTTTTTTGAGTTAAAGGTTTAAATCTTTTTAAAACTAAATTATGCAGCAAGTCAGCAAACAGACTCTTAGTTCTTATACAAGTTTCCTCGGGCTGCTATAACAAAGTACTGTTGACAAACAACATGACATTATTCTCCCCAGTTTTGAAAACCAGAAGTTTGAAATCAAGGTGGTAGCAGAGTCACAGTCCCTCCCAAGGGTCTAAGGGAAGACTCTGCCCGGGTCTCTCCCTAGCTTCTGTGAGATACACTTCTTGCCTCATACAGCACAATTCTAATCCCTGGCCCCTCCTTCAAATGGCCTTCTGCTCTATCTTCTCCCCTTTCAAGGACACTTGTCATTAGACTTTAGACTCAGGGTAAATCTTGTCTCAAGATCTTTAGCTTAATTACTTCTGCAGTGATCCTTTTTCCAAAAAGATTACATTCACAAGTTCAGGGAGACATATCTTTATAGAGGGCCACCATTCAACCCAATATGGCCCTGGATGGCGTAGTGGGAGCTATGTCCCTGGCAGACATAACTGTACTCTGCTGTGGAACTAGGACAGGGTGTTGCAAATTCCATCCAGTAATCCAAACAGTCACTACCCATCAGACAAAATTGGTTCAGAGATGAAGCCTGCTTGCTACCCTGCCAGGGAGTCTTTACATTCGTCCATAAATCTCATGCTAGAGTGAATTAAGAACTTGAGACAGGGCTGTAGACAGTGGGAAGTGGTGCAAATTTTCATTTTGGCCTGAGTTAGTCACTGGCCTCAAACACCTTAAATTCAAGGCTACCCACTCTGAGTCAGGCTCTCTGGGAAAAAATGGAGGCTAGAGATTTATCCACGTTCCAGCTAGGCAAAACTTCCCTAGGTACTTCAGGAGTTGGCATGAAAATTTAAAACCTCCTGTCCATGGGGCAATTGGTGGGGCCTCCTTCCCTATCCTTCTCCATCACTCAAATAAACAGCCTAAGAAATAAGTGACCTGTAATCAAAGCAACCTCTGCCTCTGTTTCTTCTTCCTTAGATATTACCAGTTTTTCTTTCTAAAGAAAGAAGCAAAGACTTCTTTATACTTTTCTTGCTCCTGATTTGAAAAATGTTTTTCTGTTTCCCTTTATATCTTGCCATGTCAAAATCTATTTTTTGCTTCAGCTTTTCAGGTCTGAAGTTTTAAAGACTTTGTAGTTTTTTAAGAACTCCTTGGTGAAGCTCTGTCAGGCTTCCTCTCATGGTGGCATTTTTTTCCTTGAGACCTTTCCTTTCCTTTCCTGCCGGGAGCAAGCATCTGTGAGCCTGGTGGTGGTGGGTGGGGTAGGAGATGGAGGCCCAGAGTGTGATTTTGGTGTGTCCTTGTCCTGTTTCCTTGGGAAGTGGCTCCTCTGCCTACCCTTTCTTTTTTACATTTCTTTCTCTGTGAAGATTTTTTTCCACCTCTGCTCTTTCACTAAGCCTGCTAGAGGCAGCTCGCTAAAAATCGATTTTCTTCAGTTTACTGACTTCTTTCTTTCCTTAGAGCCCGAACTTTGCTGTATGTGGTCACTTTCTCTAAAGTGACTGAACACTTGGGGAGAGCTCAGAAACCTGGGTGTTTTTTGCAAGAGCCAAATCAAGTGAGGCTCTCCCTTCCTGAGTCTCTGCCTCCATTTCATTTCCAAGTGACTCCTGGACAGAAAGTGAGCAGCTGCAGGGCAGTCTGAGTGAAGGACCTCAGTTCCACTCCATTCTGTGTCTGGCAGCCTGGCAACCAGTTCAAAGCAGTGGCTTTCAAACTTTGTTGACTATAACCTGCGGTAGGACCTGCCATTTACAATCTCAACACAGAAAGGTGCACATGGATATATACATTTTAAAAAGTTTCACAAAAGTACACTTTATCCTTACAATAGAGGGTGCTATTCTCTTTTTTCTTTCTTTCCCTTTCTCTCTCTCTCTCTTTCTTTCTTCTTTCCTTTCTTTTCTTCCTTCCTTCCTCCCTCCCTCCCTCTCTTCCTTCCTTTTTTCCTTTCTTTCCCAGATGCTGGGCACAACTCATTAAGTTGATTTTATGATACACTAATTGGTTATAGCCTGCAATTTTGAAAAAGGCAGGTTTAAAGAAAGCTGCACCCGTGTCTCTTGCTCTCAGTTAGGAAGTCCATCAAATTCCTCTTTATCGGTTCTCTTTCAATTCACCCTCAAGGCTTTTTAGCGCTGCTTCCTGAGCCTGTGATGAGGTATGTATCGATCCGGGGATCCTCTTTTTCTCTGCCTGTCTTTCTTGAAATGCCAGCCCTCGCGGCTCTCTAATCAGGGTGTCATCTCACTCCATCTCAGGTACACTAGTTGGGGCACAGACATGATCATAAATCAAACTCTGGGGCCGCCAGCTCACTGACCTTGCGAATAGAAGCAGGGTCAGTTGTTTAGGCCTCTCCCACCTTCCTCCTTTCTTTCTCTGCCATCCAGCTTCTTTGTGGGAAACGAGAGTTCCAACAGTCTTACTGGCGCTCCCCTCTTTATGCCTGTGGCAGAAGAGTTTAGGACTATTAGGTTTGCATCTGCCCTCATGACAGTTGACCCATAAAAGCATTTGTAATCTACATCCCACGTTCCTTTCTGGATGATACTGAGCTTAGTTTACTGTTGCTCCTATCCTATCCGTAGCCAAAGACAGGAACATTGTGGGGCTGGAAAGGAAATTTATTCTTAACCCTTCTTTTTTCTCAATTATAAAGCTGCCGATGTCTCAAAAGTGTCCTGGCTAGGGGCTTCAGTTTTCAGATTTGCCTACTCATTAGCAGGAGTTTGATCTTTACCACCCACAAGAAGGAAAATGACTGTTTCTCAATTATTTCTGTTTTCACATTTTAATTTCAAATTTTCTTTTATCAACGAGGACGCCACCATTTATACCTTTCAAATTGCACAGTCTCAGGGTTTAGGGATATTGAGAACAGGTTCCTGGTCCCCAGTATGTGTCACTTAAAACCTAATTGGTACATTGTAAGGTCAAGGTCGCTTGGGGCAAATGGCATAATCCAGGGCTCTGACTAGAGATGATCCCAGCCCCCTCTCAGCGACCCCACCTGCTGAGTTCCTAGTGTGGCCTGCACATTTGACAGGTGAGGGCGCCTCGCCTGTTTCCATTCTGTGTCAGTAGCTTGGGGTACTGACTACAGACATAGAAAGCCTCCTCTGAAGGCAGAACCCCAGAGGTCCATAAGGGACAAAGACAAGGACCACGTGGGAGGAAGGAGGGGCTGTGTGAGGAGGAAGCCCTCATAATCCCACAGCAATGCAATCGTTCTTACCTTAGGTTTGTTTGGGTTTGTTTTGCCTCAACTTCATTTTACCTAATACCAGTTCTTAATAATTTAAATGATTGGTATTTTATTAATAAGAGTGTAAATAATATTAATTACATAGTATTTTAAAATAAAATAATGAACCTCTCTAATTAAATGACGTTGAAATGGAAAATGTGACTCACATTTATGTAAAGTTAGAAGCTGGGATTCTGACGCTTGCTTTATGAAATGTTGATATTTGAAAACCAAGGCTATCATGAATCTTGGGCTGAAAATGTCCACAAAGTCAGGATAGAGGTGAGGTCTACTCTGTTCTATTGGCATTATTTCCTTGTTACTTTCCATCCATGACAAGTTTGGGTCAGTCACTGACATGTATCAGGCTTTCTATCACTGTTAGAGAGGGAGTGACTTAGCATTTGCTCAAAACTCACTTCTTAGCCCTTGGAAGAGCACTGTTCCTGTTATCTATTTGTGTTTGACAAATTACCCCGAAAACTTAATGACTAAAGATGATAGTTTAATTTTTCTCCCTGTTGGGGGTCAGGAATCTGGACAGAACTTGACTGGGCAGCTCATCTGTTTCATGTGGCATCATCAGGGATTGCTGACCAGTGGCCTTTCTAGAGTTGTGGTCTAGGGGTAGTTGGATTACTTCTATGTCAGCTCGGGGCTCCCAGGGACAGTGCAGCTCCTGTGGCTCAAGGAGTAGGGTGCTGGCCCCATATACTGGAGGTGGTGGGTTCAAACCCAGCCCCAGCCAAAAACAACAACAAAAAAAAAAAAAAAAAAAAAAAGACAGTGCCAAGAGCCAAGGAGGGGAAGCTTTCTTCAAGACCTGGGCTCAGAAAATGAGCTACTATCAATTTTACCATAGTCTATTGGTCAGAGCAGTCACAGAGACCACTGGGATTCAAGGCAAGTGGACAGAAATCCCAGTTCCCTATACAAGGAATGTCACAGATCTGGGATCACCTTTAATGCAAACTTAGAAAAACTTGCTAATTGCTGGCATGGGCTTACAGATTGTGTACTTTTTGGCCTCAGAAGGACAGAGCCAACATCCTAGTTTTGCTTTAGGGCTTACTATTGGTATCCCTGTGAAATGATAAGCAAGCAGCAAATTCTTCATAAACTTGTTGCAAATTATTGCAACTGCTGCATTCCCTTAAGCAGAGAGATACTGAGGACAAATTTCATCAGTGAGTCAGGAAAGATCTGTTAGGCATTTACTCTGTGCCAGACATTGTGCTGGGTGCTGGGAACACAGTGTTCTACTAAATACTCATCCACGGTCCTTGTCCTCACACAGGATATGATATAGTGTAGGAGGCAGATATTATCAACGGATTTCAAAAACTAGTGTAAAATTGGATCTTACAGAGATGCTGTTAAAAAAAGAAGTATATGATGCAAGATCAGGGGAGACTTCCCTAAAGGAGTGACGACTGAGCTAAAATCTGAAAAATGGAGGAGGAGGGACCAGAGATTTCAGGGCCTTAGAGACCATCTGGTTTGATCCACGATATGATTATGTGGACACCTTGCATATTCCATCCAGCCAGCCATTTGTTCAACCATCTTCCCATCCACTCACTTAGTCATTGAGCCTTGACTTACCACCTTCCATGTGCTGGAGACATAGCAGGTAGATGAGACCACCTACTCTGTACCTTTATAGAGCTCACTCCCATCCCACCAGGCGTCCTTTATTAACTTCACCAAGCATTGAGATTCTAAAGACTGCTCTAATTTTCACATTGAAGGACAATATTCCATAAACCTCATCTATCCTCACACCCCAGTCATAATTATTTGAAAATGCATCTTTTGGTCACGAGGAGTACTTGGTGTTGATACGGGAATGATTCAGTACAACTGCTATGCCACCACGGATGATGATGCTATGTAGTGCTGCCTCTTAGGCTGCATGGGCAGGTCTGGTCATGTCCTGGCTAGAGCCATAGGCTACTCCTCTCTCCTGATAAAGGCATTTCTTTCTCCATGGCCTGGTTGACATTGAGCACGCCATTCTTCCAGAGGTGGATTCTTTGTTTGTGGATGCTTACTACAATAGAATTGTTCTGCTAATAAATTCAATTTAATTCAATTCCTACTTATCTCAAGTCAACTTTGTTCAGTTTAGGTACATTCCTCTCAAATCAACTTTACTCAACTCAATCCATCCATCCATCCATCCATGTTTTCACCAACATTCTTAAGTACTATTCTTTGTCAAAGTCTATATTAGGCCTGGGAATCCCACTGGGGTTGTTTCCACCAGCTGACTCACCTCCCTGTTCTAATCTGATCGTATCAGCATATTGTGGAGAGGACATAGGACTTGGAGCAGGACCTCTCTATATTTGTAATGTAGCCGTGCCATTTACTGCCTTGCCTAGTTTCCTTCACCCTTTCAGCCATAGTTTGGTCATATATAAAGCAGGAATAATAATAATACATACTCTGTGGAGGGTTGATCAGAATTAAATTCATAGATGCCACTCACAAGTGGGATCTATTAAATTCCCCTCATTTTTAAAAAACCTCTATGAAACTAAAGGAAAGACTAGACTAAACAGAGGGGAAAAAAAGACCCAAAGTTCACAACAACACTTGGAAAACAGGAGAATTCACTCGGGAGAGTTCACTAGTAAGCCAGGGTATGGCCACTTGTCTCTCCCTAGCATTTCCATCATCCTCAAAGGGCTCTTTTAATGCCTTCACTGAATTCTTTTTGGGAAATTGCCTTGATATTCCCACGTTACTTTTTTTTTTGAGACAGAGTCTCACTCTGTCACCCTCAGTAGAGTGGTGTTACAGCTCACAGCAACCTCCAACTCTTGGGCTTAAGTGATTCTCTTGCCTCAGCCTCCCAAGTAGCTGGGACTACAGGTGCCCGCCATAATGCCCAGCTATACTTTTGTTGTTGTTGTTGTCATTGTTGGTTAGCAGGCCTTGGTGGGGTTTGAACCCACCAGCCCTGGTGTATGTGGCCAATGCCCTAACCACTGGGCAATGGGCGTCAAGCCCCAAGTTACTTTTTTGTGTCCCTGGACTCAGTGTGACTCCTGATTTGTGCTTGGAATGAGGACTGGTACACTTGAGTAGGCATTTCACTTGGTGAGCTGGTCCTCCATCACTAGCCCACTCCCTCACCAGCAGGGAGAGGAAGTAGAAGACATGGCGGCAGCTGATCCAGCTAACCCTGCCGAGCACAGCTGGGGTATGCTGTAGTATTCATAGCAGAGGAACAGGAGACGAGAGGGAAAAAAGATGAGCAGTAGGACATCTAAGAAAGTGAAGCCACATCAGGGTGGGTTCCCCCCAACATAGACTGCCTGTCAACTCACACCCCATTGGTGCCAACTCTGGTCTGAAAATAGATGTGAAACTGAGCCACAAGATAGCCACCATTTCACATTCTTGGGTTCCCTCAACTTAGTAAGGTTTTCTCTTTCTCCATCATTGTTTTCCATCAGATCCAGATTTCTCAGTGTTTAAAAATGTCTTCCATTCAGCTGCTTTCCAGGGTTATCTCATGTGAATATCCTTTTCTCATAGGTACTCCATGATCTCAACCGCAGAAACAGAAAGCATTTTCATGGAGCCCATTCACCTCTCCTCAGCTATTGCAGCCAAACAGATCATCAATGAAGGTAATGTGACCAGAGGCTAGGTGGAAACACGGGGAGTCCGGGGGTCATCTAGAGACCTTTGGATGGGGCCCACAGGAAGGCATAAATGTGCTTCTAAAGATCTGCCCATTACATCAAGAGGTACAGATCTGGAGAAGGCAGTTCTGTCAACCCCAAGTCAACTTAGATGGGACAGATGTGGAAATTATTGTGCATCAGTGTGAATAGTTGACTAGGGGCAGCTCCAATCAGCCCTTGGGACTCCTGCTCAGTTTCCGGTCCCCTCCGAGTCCTGAGGTGGCTTATGGTAGAAGGCCCAGAAGTGGCAAGGAGCATTCAAGTTCTCTCCAAAGGGAGGCCTAGATTTAGAGCGGCATTTCCACCAGTGCTTGAAAATGGTCTTCAAATGGAAGTAAGCACGGGGAGGAATGAGAAAAGGGTGGGGTGAATACAGTAAATTCACAGTCAATATTATATTTTATTCAAGGATACATATCTTGATTGGATGGATTTCTTTTTCCTAGTCAATCTTGGGCAAACAATCTTCCAAAATTTCTTTCTTCCCCTTTCTCCTCCCTCCTTCCTATACTTCTGGTAGGATGGGCTGGGGTAGGACAAGGCAGTGCTGCTGATGCAACAGGACCCCGGTGGCGTTTGGCCTTAACCTGGCACCTTCTGCTGGAGGCCACCATCTGCTGTGGCCTTTAGTTGTGAGAACCACTCATGCAGCTCCTTCTCCACCCTAACCCCAAGCCTGGCATAGTCCCCTGATCCCTTTGGGCCTCTACCAGGGTCTCTAAAGAACATCTGGCTATCATATCACATCTCACAGAAAATTGGAAATCCAATTCATTGTTGCTGCTGGGCACCCTGGGAGGCCTGGGAGGCTTTATGTTCTCAAAGCTTCCTCTGGCTTTGAGTTTTTTTTTTTTCCACCCCCCTACCTGGGGCCTCTGTTATCTTGCTCCAAGTCATCCAAAGACTCAGGTCCAGGCAGTGTCTTCACCCTGCTCTAGTTACCTCTGAATTACTTCCACCACAGCCCTAGCTCTGGAAGGTCTCATCTCTCTCCTCTGTGGTTGGGAATTTCCCTAGCCTTCCATCCTGGGTAATCCCTGGTCTGTGCTTCACTCCCCAGGGCACTCTCCAGGTTTTTGTTCTTGATAAGTAAAAGTCCAGCTTTAGGAGTTGTGAGAAAAACATGTTCTCTCTTTGAAAGCTTCACTTTGAAGTCTATAGAATGCTATGAGCTTTCAAAGTCTAGTTTAAAACTAAAAGATGTACAATGGCTTTTTAAATTCTAGATTTTATCCACTTTCCCTTCTCTGAGACATTAAGCCTAGTTTCATGAGCCTTAGTGGTTGATGGACTGTGGGGGGAAGAAAAACCCATGTATTATAGAGAAAGAAAAAATTATCAGGTGATATTTCAAAGCATTACCATGTTCACTAGTGGTCAGAGGGGTGAAAATGTATGTTGAAACCCCCCTATTTTCATGAAAGTCTGCATATGCCACACATCTGAGAGAGTGCAGAGTACAGGGGGAAATGTGCAGGCTCTGCTTTCTTCTGAAGAAACCATCGGTAAACAGAAATAAACAGGAGAAATTGATGCAGGAAGGTGAAGTCTAAAGAGGTGGAGGTGTGAGCCAGAGACCTAGGGAAAGGAGGAGTTGCTGGTGTGGGTGAAGGGCTGGGGCATGTGGTTTTTAACTGAAAAGGAAGAAATCAAAATTACAACCTGAATCTAGCTGAGGAAGACAATACTGTATATTTTAATGAGGCTTTGGGAGTGCTATTTTTCACATGTAGTAAAAGGACAATATCTAAGTGGGGGAGGCCAGGAGGGGGGCTGTTACATTTGCTATGTAAGACCCCAGGAGACCGAGAGGAGAAAACTGGGTGGTGGAGAAAATAGGAACACTTCATCTATTTTTAAACAAAATAGAGCTCTGGGATTGCAGAGCTTTTCTTCTTTTTGCTTTTGAAATGGAGATCAGAGAACATTTAGAGCTGAGAGCCCATGCTAGGATGTGGTGGCCCATCAGGGGGGTTGATAGGAAAGAGGGAAGGGAAATGAAACCCTGAGCCCCAGGTGGAAACCAGGACTCCCAGGATTTGCAGTCCTTGAGGAGCAGGCCCAATTTGTACATACCTGTCAGGAGCTGCTTCCGTGAAGGGCTGGGCCAAGTCTATCTTCCAAACGTGCCTAGAGGAACCTGTGTCCTTAAGGCCATATGTAGCCCTCCAGATCCCCAAGTGCAGCCCCTTGAAAGAGTCCAAAGGTCACAGAACAAATTGATTTTTCCTATAAATTTTGGATTCAGTCAAAAGGCCACACTCAAGGATGGAGAAGACCACAGGCAGCCCCACGACCACAGGCAGGCTCTCCCTGTAGCCCTCCACCCAGAGACCAGCCATCAGGGAAAGAGATGGTGCCCACCAGAGGCGATGGCCAACACAGAGGACATACCCTTCCCGCTTCTTTCTTGGTCTATGCAGTAATTTTGGCTACCAAGTGAGAGGAAAGGTTTTGCTCTGCCCTGTTCTTGTCTATCTTCTTAGAGAAAGGAAACATTTTATTTCCCCCCACATTTGATACATTGTGAGCAAATATATTATTCAAAGAAGATAAAGGTTCACTCCAGATGTGGGTGAGTTGGGATCTTATTCCATGTGGAATTTGAGCTTTTCCGCGGTCAGAAAGGCCCCCACATCCTGTTTTGAAACTGGCATAGGAGCTCATGACAAACTCTTGCCACCACCTGCATGCTGGGTGGCTGAGAATCACAGGCGCTTACAGTCTAGTGGGGGGTGGGGGTGGGCAATGAATGAAATAAGTAAATTAAATGTATATCAGAAGGTAACATCATATGAATAAATGCTGAAAGTCTTACTTTTCCCAGGGTTATTTGCAATCCATATGTAAAGGAATCAAATTAATAGAGTGAATTGTGAAAGTACTACGGTTACTCATTTGATAAATACTTGCCAGCATTTGCATTGGACCTGGCACTGTGGGAGTCAAAGTATAAATGGGACATGTACCTAGCACTTAAGGACCATCAGCCAGCTTCAGAGAAGCATGGAAGGGAGTAGGAAAAAGTGTTTTTTCTTCAGCAACACCTATACAATCCTGGAGACTTCATCCACCTTATTCCTAACTACTAGAGTCTAGGCCAGTGCACAGGTTCCCTGGGCCCCACTAAGTCTTTCCTAGCAGACTCTGGTGACATTCAGTTCATGCCCAGATTTCTTGCAGCAAACTTCCCGAGAGCAGGTTCTCCCAAGGAACAGGGAAGGCTCTGGTATTTCTAACTCTCTGATGAGAATGCCATCATCCCCGCTAGAACTCAAGCCGCGGGAGCTCAAAGCAGACACGGGGTGTCCAGGTTTGCTGGAGTCTGCTGAGCAGCTGCTGGTGGAGGACCTGTACAACCGTGTCAGGGAGAAGATGGACGACACCAGCCTGTACAACACCCCCTGCATCCTGGACCTACAGAGGGCCCTGCTTCAGGACCGCCAAGAGACCCCATGGAACGAGGTAGATGAAGTCTGGCCCAACGTCTTCATAGCTGAGAAGTGAGTCTGACTACTGGGAGTCGTGACCCTTTTTCCTACCCTCTGATTAGAGACTGAGAGAAATGAAATTCTCCAGCTTTCATCAAAGGCCCCCTTAGGTCCATCCAGCACTCTGGGGCTGCCTGACCACTTACCCTGACCTGGATGTGGTCCCTACCTACCTGCCCACAGAGATCCCCAAGTAAAATGCTGGTACAACTCCGTCTCCTTCACCCTCCCGCCAGGGCCATCTGCCACAGCCTCATCTGTCCAGAAGGCCTTCTCTGGGCCTCCAGTCCTACCAGAGTCCTGTCAATTCCACCACCTCATAGCATCAGTAACAACCACAAAACAGGACACGAGGAGCATCGACAATATTGACATGTGTACATATTTACCAACATGAAAAAATATAATATAAAAAAATAGATAATGAGAGAATACATATACAGTATCATGCAAATCGATAACATATAGGGACGCGTGTACGCTTTTACATAGACAGCAATTAGAAATGTAACTAAATGTTAGTATTTCTGTCTGTGAAGTGTTTTTAAAAGGGGATTTTATTTTCATTTTTAGGTTTCTTTTGAAGTGTACAGGTTTCCTAGAGCAGACATTTATTGTTTTTATAATTAGGAAACTGCTATTTTTTTAGGAGTTGACCTGAGGCCAGGAGTTTGTGGTGTGAATAGCCACTGCACTCCAGCTGGAGTAACAAAACAAGACCCTGCCTCCTCAAACAAACAAACAACAACGACAAAAAGTTTATTAGTGGTTTCCAGAACAAAAACAAAAAGAACTCCCTCATGCTGTACCTTCAGGATCTTTCCAGTGCATAATTGGTACCAACAGGTTGATTTGTGAATTTCTGAAACTAATTTTTGCTGATTCATTGACTGCTTAATGAGATGTTCTCCCAGTGTAATTATCCAAATTCCAGAAGCAAGAGAGGGGAATTAGGGCCGCAGGGCAGGCAGTAGGGAAGATAGATTTGAACATTAGGTTTTATCTTCACCATGGAGTAATCAGTTGCCTAGAATGTGATGCCCAGATCTGAGCACCAAATCCTAAGTGATTAAATGGATCTGTACATCCAGAAGCATTCACCTTGTGGTCACCAGGCACCACAGGCATCTCCAGGTATTCCCAGTTAAAAACCTCTGTTCCTTCTCAGGCAGCCCTGTCCTCAGGGCCTCTTCAAACTAAGCTCCCCTTATTCACCTGAAGCAGAAAAAGCTCCAAACTAGAAATCTCAGGCACCAGTTCTTGTTCTGAATCTTTTTCTCTTTTCAGAATCTGGGGAAGTTGTTAAGAGCTTAGATTCATTTTTGTAATCTTTAAATAGGAATAAAAATAGTTGCTCTATCTACTTCTCAAGTTCATTGTTAAGATAAAATAAAATAATGCATGTGAAAGAACTTTGAAAAATGTAAGCATGCCATCTCAATGTAAAGTACACATAATTTTAAAATTCCCATCTGCCACTTTTATCTTTGATGGATGTCCACTCCCAAAGCGTGAGGTTTTAAACTAGAGGTCTCTAGACCAGTTAAAGACTTTCCTACACATCAGTTTTGTTTTCCTTGTCTTCTTGTCCTCCTTTGCCTAGTTCCCTGCCTTTCCTTTCTTGCGGCCACCAAGTCACTGACCCCTTTTATAATGGTATTTGCAGTGAGCCAAGACACCAGGAGCAGAGGAGGAGGCACTCACCCAGCTGAGGCCCTCTGACCCCTGAAGCAGGCTCCCCACTGCGGGGTAATGTGCCCTTCCAAATCTGACTCTTGCTCACATAATTCCTGTGTCTTCCCCCAGGAGCGTGGCGGTGAACAAGGGTAGGCTGAAGAGGCTGGGAATCACCCATATCCTGAATGCTGCGCATGGCACAGGTGTTTATACTGGCCCTGAATTCTACACTGGCCTGGAGATCCAGTACCTGGGTGTGGAGGTGGATGACTTTCCTGAGGTGGACATCTCCCAGCATTTCCGAAAGGCTGCTGAGTTCCTTGATGAAGCACTGCTGACCTATCGAGGTGAGGGGGTAGGGAGTTTGCAGCTCCCAGCAGATGGAATTCTGTAGGGGGAGAAGCAATATCAGGATGTTATGAAAACCTCCAGATTATCTGCTGTGTCTTAAGAAAGCTGTTTTCTCTAAGAAGAGCAGAAAAGACAGGATAATAATTCATCCAGTAAGTAATTATTGAGGGCCTAACGTGTGCCGTGTACTATTCTAGGCTCTGTGATGAAAAATAGAGACAAAGTTTCTAGCCTTTGGATCTTAGACTGTAGTGAGGAGATAGAAAATGAAAATAAGAAAGCAGAAAATAAAATTAAAATGTCAGATGGTGACAAGTGCAAGGCAGAGACTTTAACTCAGATGATGTGCTATCCTTGTAGAGGGTGATTGAGAAGGCCTTCCAATGAAGGGACATATAAAGCTGAGTGACAAGGAGTTAGTAATGAAAAAGTTGGAAGAAGGACATTCCTAGCCAAGGGAACGGCTAGTGCAAAAACCCTAAGGTGGAATAAACTTGGTGCACTCAAGAATTAAAAGGATAGTGTGGAAAAGAATCCCTATTCAATAAATGGTGAAAACTGAAAAGGGATTCATACCTCTCACCACTTACACAAATTAATTCACAGTGGATAAAAGACTTAAACCTAAGGCATGAAACTAAGAATTCTAGAAGAAAATGTTGTAAAAATTCTTACATATATCCCACTAGGGAAAGAATTTATGGAGAAGATCTCAAAAGCAGTCATTAAAAAAATAAACGAATGGAACCTGATCCAATTATAAAGTTTCTGCACAGCCACGGACACAATCAACAGAGTAAATGGACAACCCCTAGAATGGGAGAAAATATTCACATGTTATACAACTGACAAAGGGCTGATAACCAGAATCTACAATGAACTCAAGCAAATTAGCAAGAAAAAAATCAAACAACCCCATTACAAAGTGGGTAAGAGACATGAATAGAAACTTTCAAATAAAGATCGTTTAATGGCCAATAAACACGTGGAAAAAATGCTCAACATCTCTAAGCGTTAAGGAAATGCAACTTAAAACCACAATGATATATCAACTAACTCCAGTAAGAATAGCTCTTATCAAAAAGCCCCCAAACAAGTGTTGCTGTGGATACAAAGAGTAAGGGACACTGGTATACATGGTGGGACGGCAAACTAGTATTGCCTCTATGGAAAGTAGTACGGAGGTACCTTAGAGAACTAAAAGTAGACCTACCATTTGATCCACCAATCCTACTACTAGGTATTTCCCTAAAGGAATAAAGGTCATTTTTATTACAAACAATGTCTATAGCAGCACAATTCACAGAAGCAAACATGTGGAAATAACACAAAGGCTCATCAATACATGAGTGGATTAATAAAATATAGTTTATGTATACCACGGAGTACTACTCTGCCATAAAAAACTGATGTAGTATCTTTTGAAACAACCTGGAAGGAACTGGAGACCATATTTCTAATTAAAGTATCACCACATAAAGTATCACAGAACTAAATTGGAACCAGTCAATCAATGGAAGTAAAACTCAACAGAAATCAAGTAGGTGTGTGTGGGGGAGAGGCTGGGTTGATTCACGCCTAATGGATACACATTAGGTGAATGACACACTTATAACTTAAACCTGAAATGTACAAAAGCAAATTATGTAACCAGACCGTGTATACCCCTGTGATATTCTGAAATTTTCTAAAAATGCAAAAACAAAAAAACAAACAAACAAAAAAACCCACCAAAAACAAAAACAAACAAAACTAGTGTGGGTTAGCATGGTAATTAACAAGGGCCCCATCACACAGGATATTAAAGGGCAGGGTAAGGTGGCTGAGCAGCACTGTGATCTGATTATGTTTCAGGAAACTCAGTCTACTGTCATTTGGAGAATAAACTGAGTAGGGAGAGGGGAGAGCAGTGCTGAGGCTATTGCTGTATGCAAGTGACAGGGAATATGAGACTGGACTAGGCTCCAGGCTCAGGGAGGAGAGGCCAACAGCCTTGTAGGTTAGAGTTCAGGATTTGGTGTCCAGAAACTTGGATCTGAATCCAGGATTTGCTACACTCTATATACCATGTGACCTGGGCCGTTTCTTTTATTCCTGGGAACTACAGTTTCCTTATATGTAGAACAAAGATAAAAATATCTAATCCTAAAGTTGCTGTGAGGGATAAAAATTTTTAAATGTATACAAAAGAGCTTACTTGGCACCAATACCTGTCACTTAAAAAATTATATCCATTTCTATGATAATACTATTAATGATTCTTGGGAAGGGCATTACCTGTCACCACCAGTGGCCAGGGTGAGTAACTTCTGATGGAAAATACACACACAAGATACAATGTATGTGTGTAAATTATATATAATAATTATACATGATTGTACGTATATGTAAAGAGTCTTCCCACATTTTTAATGCTTAAAAATGTCTTCTTTGTAAAATGTAGGACTTTTGATCTATTGGGGGGGTGACCAATGGCTGCTGTCCTCGAGCCTGGAGCACACTGGCTGACCTCTGGACCTAGCCTTAGTGGGTGTGGAAGGTGACGTGTGTAGACACTGTTGCCCTCACCATAACGGGGTAGGAGTCGGGTGGGGGATGCAGATCACATGGTGTGGGAGGCATTTTCCATTTCCTGAATCGACAGCAGGAGCCAGAGTGAGACGGCAGGAGAGTGGAGGGCGGTGGGTGGCAGAAGGGTGAGGTGATAGTGTGGGGAGTTGCACAGGCCCTGGCGGGATGTTTCTCTCTATTTTCTGTGTTAGGCACAGGGTTTACATTTCAGATTAATGTGAGTGTACATAGGTTTAGGTTGCACGGTTTGCATTTGAGGTTGAGGTCTGAGTTGTAGTCGTGTTCTTCTTCCAGGAAGTGTGCCCTATACCCGTGTAGTGTTCCCTTTGGGTGGGAACTTACTGAAGCTCTTCCCCCCTACACTTGAATTTGATTGAGTTTTTCTCTCATGTGAGCCTGTAGTTGTGAATCTACTAGATTCGTGTACTCATATTAATCTGAAATTTTGAAAAATGGAGACTCTGCAAATTAGAAAAAGACCATCTTTCTCAAACCATTTTACTGCTGGGAATTTTTCATCATAACCAAATAAATATATTTTTAGTTTAATGGGAAGAGTGCCCCCTGGAGCTGTGCAGAACAAAATCTATACATTAATGTGAACCCTGTGCCTAACACAGAAAATAGAAAATCCTACTGCTGCTTTGGGCGAAGTGGATAAAGGACCCAGACCCACCTGGCCTCTCCCTTGTCCTTCAGGCTGCCCTTGAGGCTACTCGAGGAATCTCAAGGTGTTGGAACACAGCATGGAAAAGCATGGAACCCCCAAACCAAGTCTGAGTAGTATTTGATGACCCTATGAGAAAGACTGGCTGGCCACATTCTGAAGTGTCCTAAAGTGAGTTGGCCTGGTGATTTTACCTCCCAAAGGAGGAGAGTGAGACTTTGGGGCTAGCCACAGCAGACTGTGGCCAGGTCAGATGGTTAAGGGGGTGTCCTTGCTGAGGGACACGGAGCCCTGAGCTGAAGGGAGGAGTAGAAAAGTGTATGTGCAGATGCCCCTTTGGAGGCTTTGACTCTGCTCTCTTACCTCCCTCTTGTGGCATGACTGGGCCTCAGCACCTCTGAATCTTCTCTGACTCTGACCTCCTGTGTGACAAAGGCCCAGCCTTACCTCATGCAAAGATACAATAGTAAAGGAGTCACTGCCGGTCCCATATTGTTAGAGAGGACTCTTAACCCATTTAGCAAACATCTCCAAAGATGGTTGGTAAATAGATTGATGACAGCCAGGAGGAAGGTCTCCATTGGCCCCAGTCTGCCTTTTAAACAGTCATTAGAATGAAGGAACAGAAGGTGTGTTTGTCACATTCATGAAGGATGCAAAACAGGAAGGAGACTAGATCTACTGAATGGCAGAGTCAAGACTTGTAAAGACTTCTAGAGGTTAAAAAAACAGACTGCATAGGCCGTGTGCAATGGCTCACATCTGAAACCCTGACACTATGGGAAGCCCAGGTGAGAGAATCCCTTGAGCTCAAGATTTCAAGCTCCAGGATTTCAACCTGACCAAGAATAAGACATCTCTACTAAAAATAGAAAATGAACTGGTTATTGTGGCAGGTGCCTGTAGTCCCAGCTACTCAGGAGGCTGAGGCAGGAAGATGGCTTGCAGTTTGAAGTTGCTGTGAGCTAGGCTGAAGCCATGACCCTCTAGTCTGGGCAACAAAGTTAGGCTCTGTCTCAAACAAACAGATAAAATGCTATTGTTCTCACCAATGTATTTCTAAAAAAAAAAAAAAAAAGACTACATCTACTATAAATATTAGTAGGAAATTTTAAAGTTATGCTTATGTTTAAAAAATGCTACAAGATAAGAAAGACATGATTTAATTACCATTTTTAAAAAAGGTTTCAGTGGATATAAAATATAAAAGATAATTTGAGTTCTTTGTGTGAATCTCACCCAAACTGCAAACTTAGAGGGCATCATAAGTCCCAGTGCCCAGAACCAGGGTGGTGAGAAGCCCACTCTACTCTGTGTGGCTCAGTTCAAAGCTGAAATATCTTGCTCCATCCTGAACACAAACTCCAGGGGGGGGGGGGGGAACAAAACTGATGAATTCAAGTTTTGACCTGGATAAGAGCAGCTAGAATAGTAAGGGAACATGAAAAGATTCCCCAAAACACGTACTGGAGGAAAGACTCAGAATAGCTAGAAAAATGAAAAAAAAAAAAAAAATGGGGAGCAATATAATACTGATCTTCTTAAGGAATTTTGTATAAAATTCCTGGTGCATATAGATATATTCCTTATCGACTCAAGAATGTCAAAGTAAGAGCACTAGATGTTTGTTACAGAAATTTATACTTTCCCATAATGTATGAAAGAATTTTAAAAGTATTAAAGTGGTCCAAATAAGGAGTGAAGGGTGTGTGTCTACTCGAGCTATTGAGCCCGTCGCCCCTGGATGCCAGGAGGAGCCTCCATGGTGGGTAACCCAGCATCGGGGGTGCTGTAAAGGGAACTCCCCAGGTTAGACTGTGTCTGTCTCAGCACAGAGGTTCTGCCTCTCCGACTCATTCACCATAGCTGGTCCTTCCCTTTCTGCATTCCCTGCTGGCCCCATATTCTTTTTATTTCTCCTGTCTGTGAGGCTTAGTTGGTGAAGAGGAAGGAGACAGGCCCTCCAGTATCTCATGCAGGGGCCGTGGGGACAGCTCTGTGTCTCCATAGTATGGGGACAGGCTCATCCCTCCTGTGACTTGAACACCGGAGGCAAAGTAAACACCTTCAGTTCAGCACATCAAACAACACTTAAAAAAAAAAAATCTACAAAAAGCCACTGTGATGCCATCATCATCTCTTGCGTTTTCTTCTCAGGGAAAGTCCTGGTCAGCAGCGAAATGGGCGTCAGCCGCTCCGCGGTGCTGGTGGTGGCCTATCTGATGATCTTCCACAACATGGCCGTCCTGGAGGCCCTGATGACCGTGCGCAAGAAGCGCGCCATCTACCCCAACGACGGCTTCCTGAAGCAGCTGCGAGCGCTCAACGAGAAGCTGATGGAGGAGAGAGAAGAGGACTGCGGCGGGGAGGAGGCGGCGGACGAGGCCGGGAGCGCCGTCGGGGCCCGCGTGCACGCCCTGACGGTGGAGGAGGACGACGACACCCCCAGCCACCTGAGCGGCTCCTCCCGGGGGAAGGCCAGCCAGGCTTCCAAGCCCTTCACTCTCATTGACGAGGACGAGGAGGAGAAACTCTACGCGGAGTGGAAGCAGGCCCAGGGCCTCCCCACGGGCAGGGCCCCCCTGGGTGGAGAGGGCGGGCGCTCGGCCTCCTCGGGCCATGGCGGGGACGAGCTGGAGGACGAGGACTCGGAGAGCTTCATCCGGGAGTGGCAGAGCCGGAACGAGCGGTACCGAGCAGAGGGGCACCGGAGGTGGGCCAGGGAGGAGGAGGACGAGGAGGAGGAGGTGGAGGACGGCGACGCGGGCTCCTTCGCGGGCAGCAGGCGGCGGCGGCGGCGCACGCTGAGCCAGAGCAGCGCGTCCGAGAGCGTCTGCAGCCGCGACATTTGGGTCCTGAAGCAGCAGCTGGCCGCCAGGGCCCAGAGCCGCGGCGGGCGGCGCCGCTCCGACTCCGTGTCCACGGAGAGCACCTGGGACATGTGGAACGAGAGGCTGCTGGAGATCGAGAGGGAGGCGGCCCGCACGTACCGCTCCCGGAGCAGGAGGGAGCAGGAGGACGCGGGCTCCGACGCCGCGGGCTCCGACGAGGGGAGCGGGGCGCCGGAGGAGGACGGTGACAGCGTGTGCTCCGAGGCCCCCTCCTTCTACAACTTCTGCAGCAGGAACAAGGACAAGCTCACCGCCCTGGAACGGTGGAAGATCAAGAGAATCCAATTTGGATTCCACAAGAAAGACTTGGAAGCGGGCGACAGCAGCAGTGCGCATGGGGCGGAGGAGGCAGCCGGGGACAAGGAGCAGCCCTCCGACGTCAACCTCACAGCCTACCAGGCCTGGAAGCTCAAACACCAGAAGAAGGTGGGGAGTGAGAATGAGGAGGAGGTGGCAGAGCTCTGCAGGGGGGAGGACTCGACCTTAGCCAAGAAGAGGCAGCGGAGGCTGGAGCTGCTGGAGAGGAGCAGGCAGACGCTGGAGGAGAGCCAGTCCATGGCAGGCTGGGAGGCGGCCAGCTCGGCCAGCGGGAGCATCCCCCTGTCTGCCTTCTGGTCCGCGGCCCCCTCGGTCAGCGCTGATGGGGACACAGCGTCCGTGCTCAGCACCCAGAGCCACCGCTCCCACTCGGCTCCAGCTACAAGCAACGCAGGGGGAGGCTCGACCTCCAACCCCACCACACCCCTGCCTAACCTGCCAGTGGGGCCTGGAGACACGGTTTCCATCGCCAGTATCCAGAATTGGATTGCCCAGGTAGTCAGTGAGACCCTCGCTCAGAAGCAAAACGAAATGCTGTTACTGTCCCGCTCTCCCTCCGTGGCAAACATGAAGGCAGCGCCAGCAGCCAGCCGCCCAGGGGATGACCAAGTCTCCATGCTCAGTGGACAGAGCAGCTCGTCCCTGGGCGGCTACCTGCTGCAGCAGAGCCAGGCCAGACCCGGCTCGGACGCGCAGTCTGTGCTGTCCTCCCACACGGCGGCAGGCACGGGGAGCAGAGTGAGGGGGACCAGCAAGCCCATCTACAGCCTCTTCGCTGACCAGGTGGACCTGAGGGAGCTGGGCCAGAAGGAGAAGGAGACGCAAATGGAGCTGAGGGAGAAGATATCTGAGTACAAAATGGAGAAACTGGCCTCAGACAACAAACGCAGTACCCTTTTCAAGAAGAAGGTCAAGAAAGATGAGAATGATGGCGTCGGTGACAGGGATGAGGACACTGACAGTGCCATAGGGAGCTTCCGATATTCTTCCCGCAGTAATTCCCAAAGACCTGAAGCAGACACCTCCTCTTCTTCTCTGGTGGTGGGTGACCACGATGGGAATGGCAGCAAAGCTGCCAAAGAGCTGGATGGCAGTATTAATAAATGGCTCAGTGGCCTCAGGACAGAGGAAAAATCTCCTCCCCCAAGTGATTGGTCTGGAAGCTCCAGGGGGAAATACACCAGATCATCCGTGCTCCGGGAGACAGAATCTAAATCCTCCAGCTATAAGTTCTCCAAATCCCAGTCGGAGGATCAGGACACTGCCTCCTACCACGAGGCAAACGGCAACTCTGTAAGAAGCACTTCACGGTTCTCTTCTACTTCCACCAGGGAGGGCAGAGAGGTGCACAAATTCTCCAGGTCCAAGTTCAGTGAGACCTCAAGCTCCCGAGGGGAAAGCCCAGAACCCTACTTCTTCCGCCGGACCCCTGAGCCCTCCGAAGGGGAAGATTCCCCGGAGCCAGAGCGCCCACACTGGGCCGGGGACTGGGAAGATGTGGAGGAGTCATCCAAGTCAGACTTTTCTGAATTTGGAGCCAAGAGGAAATTCACCCAGAGCTTTATGAGGTCTGAAGAGGAGGGAGAGAAAGAAAGGATGGAAAACAGAGAAGAAGGGAGGTTTGCATCAGGGCGGCGGTCCCAGTATCGAAGAAGCAATGACAGGGCAGAAGAGGAAGAGATGGATGATGAGGCCATCATTGCTGCTTGGAGACGCCGACAAGAAGAAAGGAGGACTAAGCTGCAGAGAAGGAAGGAGGACTGAGCCCGGGGGAGGCTGAGGACACTGGAGGATGCCATTCAGCTTAGCACAGGGGTCAGGGTGCACGTTGCTACCACCCATCAAGGGATGGGGAGGCAGAGAGGATCTTCAAGAGGGACAGAGCATAAGGGCACCACAGGTACAGAGGGAAGAGAAGTCCCAATGCTGGACCAACTGACACCATTTTCTGTTGCCCACTGCCCTCTATAGGCTTTGGTGCTTCACTTAATGTATTTGATAGTGTTCGTCACACACCAGAGAGGTGAGCTTTAAAAAGTACTATACTTGGTAGGAGACTGCAGCTTACATCCAGAAAGGCCACAAATGTTGGACATGGTTCTGTTGGTGGAGTAACGAGACCCAGGAAATCCATCCTGTGGCAAGTCTGACCTTTCTCTCTTAGCAATGCTCAGTTCTGTTTCTTTCTTTTTACTGTTTTGGATCTTCATTAAATTGATACGTTGTCAGATATTCTTCATTCTGGTCACCTTTAGCTCTTTGAATATTAGGGGATACCCACTTTAAAAGATACAAATGAACTAGCCAGGCATCATGGTGGGTGCCTGTAGTCCCACCTGCTTGGGAGGCTGAGGCAAGAGGGTCTCTCAAGCCCACGAGTTTGAGGTTGCTATGAACTGTGACACCACATCACTCTACCCGGGGTGACAGAGTAAGACTCTGCCTCAAAAAAAAAAAAAAAGACACAAATGGATTATGAGCCAAACTCACCTTGTTCCCCAAAAGCTGTACATCCAGACAATGCCATCATTATCTCATTATGAAAAATAACAAGCAAGTATTCAGCCTATGATGCAATGCAGCATGAGCCTACATTAGAAAAGGCTTTGAGAGTAACAGAGAGAATTAGAGAAAGAGACAATGAGTTTTGGCTCAGTGGTTAGAGTACCAGGCACATACACTGGGGCTGGTGGGTTCAAACCCAGCCAGGGCCTGCTGAAAACAATAATGACAACTACAACAACAACAAAAAAATAACCAGGCGTTGTGGCGGGCACCTGTAGTCTCAGCTACTTAGGAGGCTGAGGCAAGAGAATCGCTTAAGCCTAAGAGTTGGAGGTTGTTGTGAGCTGTGACACTACGGCACTCTACCAAGGGTGACATAGTGAAACTCTGTCTCAAAAAAAGAGAGAGACAGTGAGTTTTATTGTGGTGATAGTGGCAAAATATAAAGTAGAGAGACAGTCCCTTTGGAATGAAGGAAAAACACAAACAGACCATGGGGAAGAGGATAAGAAAAGCTCAATTCAAGGAGATGGAGACATAACTTTATAAAATCTAGTGATCGTCCTTGCTTTTTATTCCTTAGTGGATGATTGGATAATGTAATGGATGGAGCACTGATTCTTCTCTGCATTTGGGAGAGGCCAGGCTGGTGAGAAATCTTTCCTTTTTACCCTTTGTTCCCAAGGCATTTCTGACCCTAAAACACAGGTTGACTTGCTGACACAAGCAGAACCTTACAATAGTCATCAATGAACTGGTCTCTAAGTTCCTTTAGGCTGCAGACTTTGCAGGATTTGAAAATAGGCAGGTGCCGTGCAGGGGTCTCAGATATCTTGATCAATCAAAAAATTCAATTCAGAAGACACAGCTGGCGAGGAAATGATTAACAGGAGGAAGAAGAGAAAGGAGGAATCTACACTGGGATAAAGAATAAGTGATGATCATCACTTTTTGTAAAAATGGAGATCTGTGTGACGTGGAGGTTCTACGAGCTTCCCATGGAGATTAGCTCAGCATCACACATTTGAAAAAGTACAGAGGTAAATACACCAAGACAAATGAGAGCTGGCTTGAATGCAAATCCAGAACTGCACAGAGTTTCTGTCAAAGCCACTGCATGTGTTAGCTCCCTTTCCCTCTACCACTTCAGCCACAGTTCAGTTGCTGATAGTACTACTCTCCCCTCCACCAACTGAGAGGGAACAAGAGGGGAAAAAGTACTGCTCAGCCTTTGTCCCAGTTGCCCCCATCCTTCTTCCTTGGTTGTCTTTAATTGGTCTCAATCCCTAGTTTCCAGTACTGATGGGTCATTCTCCCATATGAAATAGTGCATCAGTATGTACCTATAGTCCCAGCCACTTGGGAGGCTGAGACAGGTGGATGGCTCGGGCCTAGGAGTTGGAATACAGTCTGTGCAACATAGTGAGATTCTATCTCTTTTAAAAAACAAAGTTATTCTACTCCATCGCATGGCGAGAAGGCTGGTTGTGACCCATTTTACCTTCTGGGAGAACTCAAGGCTTCCTCTCATTCACTTTTATAGGGAAGTTTTTGATATAGTCACGATCAATAGAATATCTACTCTAGAAGATCAGTTATCCGAGAGAAGAATGAAAATACATATACCTGGATGGGCTCCCAGCACCCATCCTTTCAACTGTAACTAACACAATATAAAAATTGATCTCACTCATATCAAGATAGACAAGAAGAATTTTGAAAGCCATTCGCAGTCAATCCCAACTCATACCTCACAGAATGAATGTTGAACACACGTGTAAAGCATATTGGTTTGAAGAGTCACTCCAGTCTTTCTCCCGTCCTGGATGTGAGCTTGGGGACACAGACCCAAGACACAACCAGGTCTGCTCTCAGTTTAGCTCATAGGCTTAGACGGACAATGATGCCCCCATGTAGCCCGTCCGGGCTCACTAGAGGAGGGAACCCAGCAAGGGTCAGAGCCAAGCCCTGGAGACATGCCCTTTGCTTTCTGTGTCTCCAAGCATGGCTGCCTTGGAATCCTGTGACATCTACCTGACACATGAATTCAGCTTATTCCTGGAGGCCAGAGCACATTTTGGGAAAGCACATCCAAAGAAAGTGTGCAATTTATGATAAGCTTGAAGAAATGTTTGGGATTTGAAGTGTTAGAATCCCAAGTATAACTTCTGAATGATACCCAACCTAGGATGAGATGCTGCAATTCAGCTTGCCAGTCTCTGAATGACATTCAGAGGTTTATGTCAGTAGAAGTCCCCACAGGAAACAGATGGCGCTCCCAAAGTAATGCCTGATGAAAATTTAATGCAGGGACAACATACAGAGGCATAGGCAGGGTTAAAGAAGGTAAGAAGGAATAATAAAACACAACAAAGTGAGAAACAGTAAAACTGATACCACCCTGGGACTGAAGGGGCAAAGTAAGGAAGCGTTTCCTGAGCCCAGCAGAGCCATGACCGTGCAGAGGGGCTGCCTGACAACCTGGCAGAGGAGTGGGGGGAGTAAGTGCTCTGACCCCTCCTCTTCTTGGGATTTGATTTCATGCTAGCAATTTCCATCGGCCAAACCTAACTAGACACCAGTGGGTAGGACAGCCTTGTCGGCTGGAGAAGAAACAGAAGTGGATCAGGAGAGGCTGATGGAGAATCTAGCAGCACACCTTAGTATGTTTCAATGGACAGGTGGTCTCCGCAGGCTTAAATGACCGAAAACATTGTACGTTGACCACAAAATCGACCCACTGTCAAGAATTAATTAACAGTTGGAATAGCGTTCATAATACATAAAACCAACTATCAGAGTCAGTGACGTTTTACAGGAAAGAAAAGAGGGGATAGATTCCCACCCACGGCCTTCATCCTCTCTTGAGTCATAAAGTCTTGCTCACAAGGAGAAAACTCCCACAATAAGGAGAGGTGGTGCACAGAAAGGGGCCTAATAAATGTAAAAATCCTGCACAGAATTCTGAGGTGGGAGGTGGTAAGAGGTGGACAGAGAGAGAGAGGGAGAAACAGAATTCTATTTTTTCTTCATTCTAAGTAAAGCCCTAGAGAGAGAATGGAAATGTGGGGGCTGTGAAAAGACCAGGTGTTTCAGGCAGCACCCCGCAGGACTCAGAAGCCACCCCCAAATTAGGGTAATTCAAGTGGGGAGTTTCATAAGGAAGCTATTTACAAAGGTATGGGAAAGGTGTAGGGAAACCCCAAGGAGTGGTGTGCATCCCCTGGCTAGGGGTTACTCACAGGCCTGAGGAGAGAGGAACCCAGAGCTGTTACTGGACCCCAGAGGTAGAGGGGGCTGTGTGGAGGGCCAGTTTTACAAGAGATGAGGCCTTTGATCTAGAGAGCCGGCCTGAAATGACCCCACAACGAAGGAGTTGGAGGACTGCAGCCCCTCTTACTCCAGTCTCCTGCCTGCCTCCCCACAGGTCAAACCCAATCCTTGGGAAGGACAGTTGCTGCACGTAGTCCATTTAGTCAGCCCCATGAAGCATGGGGTAGGGTGGGGAGAAGGGTGAGTATAGGTCTGGAAGGGCAAACGTAAGGTATCCAGTACCAAGGGCAAAATTCCAGACCAGTGCACAAGGTACCCGTGACATGTGGTTGATGCTGGCTTATCTAGACCCTGCTGTTCACGTTTAGAATATTGGCAGACAAGTGAATATGCATTTCTCTGGACTCTTGAAACTTACCCCTGGTGTTGCTCGGGAGAATTATTAACCGATGACAATTAAGTAACCAGCTCTTGTCACACCTGCCTTAACACATGCTACATAGAGTTGCCCTTGTGAGAAGAATGTAGACTACAAATCTATACCTGTTCTTAGGAGTTTTTATTCAAGGTCCATGTTTTAAAACATCACCTATTCTGCATCCACTGGGGCCAGTCTTTCCTCAGCTCTAGGTGCTGAGCAGGATGCCTGCCATCTGTTCTGGGTGCCAGCCTGAAACCATCCACCTCCACTCCCACCCCACCCCCACACACATACACTCACAAGCAAATTTCACTTAAAACACATTTTAAGTCATATCATCCCCCCAGTACCTGCCAAATTTAGCATACGCCTTTCCAGCCATTTTTGCTTATAGAGGTAATTAACAACATTCTGTAATTTTAATCTTATAGGTTCTGAACACACCAGTAGTCATTTGCAGATGCTCTGGCATTGCCGCATTTGTGGGCAGGCACCAATTTGCTGAAACGGTGGCCAGGTGTCTCACTGCCAGCCATCTAGCCACCTGCTAAATGAGTGCACACAGCTTCTCAGAGCAGCAAGCAGATCCTCTTGGTTCAGGTTCAACTGTCTCTAAGCTTCTGAAGGCAGAAGCTGGCAACTAAGAGAGTGGCCTCAAGGAACAATTCAATTCCATTGAGCTCAGCTTGATAAACATTTCTTGAATGCCAACCTCATGTTAACACTACACCAGACCCCTGTGCTACAGGTATCAAGAGAATAGGCCACGTGACACAAGTGAGAGAAAAACCCAGCTCTCTCATAAGAAGGGTTTTTGAAAAATTATCTGAGTTAAAGAACCCATCTGGGTCTGAAATGAATAGTGCACTAAGTATTATGAGAAAAGCATGGACCACTTATGCTTAAAACCTCACACCCAGCTTTCACACCTCCTTTTGCCTCTTGCCTGCACCTGGACTAGTTCATTCTGACCGTTGCATTCTGTTACACGTATCACAACTGCCACCCAAAACTGCATCTCATATCCAGCACCCAGCTATTGTGATAGCCACAGCCTCATCTCCTGTCCGTCTACTCTAGGACCAAATTAACGTTCCCAAGTTCACAATTCTGATTCTTCTTATTCCTCTGCTTAAAAACTCTAATGACTCCCCATTACCTATGAAATGAATCTCAAATTCCTTCCTTTGGTATTCAAGGACACACCCCCACCATTTCCAGCCATATCACATTATTCCCTTCATCCACATCTTCTGGCCACCTGCGAACAGCACACCCTTTGGAACATTCTTCTGTGCCTTTTCTCAGGCTGTCCTCTCTGCCTCAGCTTCCCCACTCCACCCCACTATCTCTTTACTGAAGTCTTGCCACTCCCTGCTATGTGACTACCCACAGTCATAAGGCTACTCCCTGTCAAAGCCAAGCTTCTTCCAGGAGCTTCTGCTCTATCAAACCTCTTCAGCCACCTTGGCCATGTGAATCTCCTCCTCAGAACCGCTGTCTTATGCTTAACACTGTCTGCTTTTTGCTATAAGAATTTGGTACCTACAGATAAGAATGCCTACATTTCAGGATTATTGTTGGGATGTAACTAAATAATACATAATTTTAATGTGTCTAGATAGTTCATGGCATGTAGTAGAATTTTACATTGTTACATGTAATTCTATGATAATAATCAGTTATTACCCTAGACACAATGTGGTAAAGTAGTTAGAACACATCTAACTGAAAACAACCAATACTGATACAGTGTTTGCCATGTTCCAGGCATGACACTGAAAACTTCAGCATGGATTATCTGCTTTATCTCCTTAAAAGTATATTCTTTACTTGCCTCGCGTTTTTAAGCATAAGATGTATTAAGCACTATGCTAGGCACTGGGAATTCAGCAGAAATCAAGACAGGTCAAAACTTGCCCTAAATGAGCTAACAGTTTTATTAAGGGGAAGAGACAGCAAACAAGTCATTTAAAAGATTTAAAATATTATTTATTAATTATCTGCCTGCCCATGTCTCCGTCTGCCTCTCCTTACTAGAACACAAGCTCCGTGAAGGTAGTTATTGATTGCTGTGTGCCTGCATCTGGAAGCCAAGCCCGGTCCAAAGGGGACACTCAACAAACATTTATTGTGGTTGGAGACAGTGAGGGCTGTGAAGGAAACAGAGTAATGTGATGGGAAACAGTGGAAGTGGGGTGTGTGCATGGTGTTACTGAAGACAGGGTGGTCCGGGAGTCATCCCTAGGAGGAGGTACTGTGTAAGCTAAAACTAGAGGATCAGGAGCCAGCTAGATAAAGATCAGAGGAAGAGAGCCTGCAGGGGAAACCGAGGGGGACTCGGGCTTTAGAAGGTGAAACAATCAACTACCCGCAGCCATGTGGCTATTCCCTGTCAAAGCAAAATTCAAATTGAGAGAGTGTGATTTCACTGCAGCAGTGGTCCCCAACCTTTTTGGCACCAGTTTCATGGAAGACACTTTTCCCACAGATGATGGGAGGTGGGAGTATGAGGGGGGCAGGATTCTAACGCATTCCATTTACCTCAGATCATCAGGCATTGGATTCCGCTCAACCTAGAGCCCTCGCATGCATAGTTTGCAGTAGGGTTCTCGTTCCTATGAGAATCTAATGCTGCCACTGATCTGGTAGGTGATGGGGCTCAGGTGACGTTGCCAGCGATGAGAAACAGCTGCATTTTGCTCAGTGGCCCACAGCTCACTTCCTGCTGTTCAGTCCGGTTCCAAACAGGCCCCAGAGCTATGCTGGTCCCTGGCTGGTGGGTTGGGGACTGCGGCCTTACAGGGTAAGGTAAATTGCTTGGGACAGTACCTGGCACAGTAAGCTATCTTTTACAACTTCTACTGAATTGTAAGTTTTTAAATTAATCTTCTTTTGAAAGCATGGAAGTATTGATTAACTATTAATTCTACATGGATCATATTTAGGACCCGAAGATTGTCAGTTTGTTTCTGTTTAGTTTCAGAGTAATCTTTTTTCCTTTTTTTTACCCCCTGATAAGTGAGGAAGATAGTTAGGGTGTGATGGGAGAGGGAATGTCACAGGACACTCAAGGGGCGGGAATTTCGTGCATCTTTGGGAGGTGCAACAGTTTCGTCAACTGCTTGGAAGAACACCTCCCCGCATTTCACTCTCACTGACTGCTGGGCCAGAGTTCCTGAAAGTATTTCTCTCCAATCCACGGGTGCTGTAAGCGCTTCAGTACAGCCCGGTCTTGACAAATGTCCATATTCTCTAAGGCAGAGCAGAGGCGGGGGTGGAAGAGAAAGGAAGACAAAGGGAAGCAGCTCCAAAGGCCATCATAGGAGTAATTGTTCCTGGGCCTGCTCTGTGCCATGCCAGCCACAACCAGCCTGCTGTGACCTCATTCACACGAAGCTGCTAAGAGCTGTTCTGGGGGAACCAGGCATTCCTCAAAGGAATACAGAGTAACTAAAACCCCTGCCACAAGCCAAAGGGAGACAGTAGGCATGACTCACTGCCCTTTGCAGGACATTGAGAACAGGTGGCTTAAATGGATTGTTTCTCAAACACAAATGCAATGCAAACAAGCCCTGAAACAGACAGACAATGCAAGTGACTTCCTGCTCCCAGCCCTGGTTGTCCCAGAAAGGGGCATAGCAAGCAAGGTCCCCAGAGTTTTATCACTCATCCTTTAACAATTCCATTTACCACTATTCAGCTGAGTTCCATTTCACTGTGCTGACTAATACAACTCTGCAAAGCAGGTATTAATACTCCCATTTTACAGATGGGAAAACTTTAAGAGGTGCTGTGGTCTGAATATTTGTGCTCCCCACAAATTGTATTTTGAAACCTGATCCCTAGTGCAATATTATTAAGAGGTGGGGTCTATAGGAGAAATTAGTGGAATTAGTGCCCTCATTAAAGAGGCCCAAGAGAGCTTGTTAACCCTCTGCCTCATCAGGACACAGCAGCAAGATGCCTAGTGAAAAGCAGAGAGTGAACCCTTACGGAACACCAAATCTACAAGAGCCTTGATCTTGGACTTCCCAGCCTCCAGAACTATGAGCAATAAATACCTATTGTTTATAAATTGCCCAGTCTATGGTATTTTGCCTGAATATGGACTAAGACAAGGCAGTAAGGAATGTGCCCAGAAACATACAGGGAAGCGAGGATTTGAACCTAGCTATGTCTGACATTAAAGCCACTTTTTCTACCACACCATGTTGCCTTTAAAAAGATCCATGCCCAGGGAGAGATTAAAACAGCAATTGCAGAGAAATCTGGAATCTGAGAGCAGGGCCGCTGATGGATTGGCCATTCAGAAGATACAGCTCCTGAACAAAGCCCCGCTCGAGTTGGCCTTCCTGCGTCCTCCGTGTTAGCCGTCTCACTAATAAACAGTCCTTGTGCGAAAGAGTGTCGGGAAGATGACAAGCGGGGAGCCCCCAGGGACTGCTCTTAAATAGGAGCTTTACTTAAAGGACAGGATGTTCAAAGAGGTTAAGATTTCCTCGCATTCTCTCTTCCCGACTCCCGGGAGAGAAGCTTTCATTCCGGGGAGTCACAATATTTGTGTGTCTTTCAGACAGCTTTTCCTTTTTAAAGCTGCACAGCGCAGGTAGTTATGTAGCTCTAGATTTATCACAAAGGCGGCTGAGGGTAGGGGGCAGGGGGCGGGAGAAAATGGCAGAGAGCTGGAGGAGGGGAGTTTCAGCAGGGTTTTTCTGGGCTGAGGCAGGATCTGTCCCCAGATCTATTTTGGGGTATGTGTTTGCACGTGTATGTGTGAGAGAGATAGAGATTAGGCAAATCACTCATCCTCCCTGTGTCTTTCAAACAAAGAAAATTGCTGCCTATTTGATAGCAATGGGGTCAGGATGAAGGAAAACTTCAGACAGGGTCAAAATTTAGACAATGAGGTCTAAAAATAGACTTATTTAATAGATACATACTAAAATATATTCATTAATAAACACTGATTTGAGACCTGCCATGAAAGCTCATTCCCGGAGTATTTGCTGTGGGACAAGAGTTGTTCTGGGTGCTGGAAACCCCAAGATGACTGGAACACAGTGGACTCCTCTGAAGAATTTGAATGCAAGTCCAGTGGGTTCTCTGACAAAGAAAGGCACACTCGGGCAAGAGGCTACTTCAGTTTGAAATCTCCCTTTGAGTTAAACCCCCAGTTACTGTTGAAAGGTCTGTAAGTTAGGGATAGATAACTCCGGGGTCTGTAAGTTAGGGATAGATAACTCAGGGGTCTGTAAGTTAGGGACAGACAACTCAGGATGAGCCAGCATCCTTTGAAAAGAGAATTACGTGGAGAAAGTAAGTCTTAATGGAGAAATATCCAAAGATCCAGGAGCCTGAAAGCTGTGTTGGGAAAAACAAGGGCACCTTGGGGCCAGTTGCAAATCTTTGTCCCCTTTCTTATCTCTTGTTTAAAGCATGGTGAAGGGAATCACAAGACAGACAGACCAGAGCTCATTTTCAACATACTGGCCCTCCTACCACAAAAAAGTATCCTTTTTTAAAAAGTCTGTGTGTCAGTGGTTTAACTTAGCAGATTGAAGCTTTTTATTTGATGAAGAAAATTGTGGAGTTTTAGGTGATAATGTTTACTGCACACCAAAAAATAATGTTGTGCATACAATTGTAAACTGGATGATTTTTAAAAATTGCAACTACTATAATAAAATATTTTCACCAGTTCATAACAACAATATGACCTAAAGTACTAGAAGCTCAGACCTTGTATGCCTGACTCTCAACCAAATCTCAGCTTTATGACCAAGATCTGTCCAGATTAATCCCATATAGTAACATGCAAATGGGAACGAGTTGGCCAGCAGCTCCCCACAGCACCTCAGGTCTCAGCTGTATCAAGTGGTGGAAATCAAGTGAACAGGGCAATTTAATTCCATGGAGAACATTCAAAATTTCTCACCCTTTAGCCCAGCTTCATTAACTTGTGCATCTATCTATGTAAGATGACCATCACACTGTGTGTATTTCATTATGATAAAGTTAAGAAACGACTGAGAAAATTTTAGAATAAAATGGCATTGCATAGTATACTTTCATCTTTTTCATTGTTAAATGTAATTTTATTTCTCTAAGGTTAAAGTTGTATCTCAGTTTTCAGAAACTCCTCCCTGACTTACCCATTGCTTGTACCCCCAGATATCCTCCCTTTTCCTCCACAGAAATCTCTCAACTCATCTCTGAGAGCCTGTATTTCAGCCCACATTTCCAGGACTCTCCAACACCTTCACACAAAGCCAGCATGATCCAGTTTTGTGATCTACATAATCTTGGTGATCACACAACAACCAAAGGTAAGCATTTTTAACCATCATTTTACAGATGGAAAAACAGGTTTGGAGTTAAATGAATTGCCCAAGGTCACCAACTAAAGAAGACAGAGTAGGGAGTACGGAATCCGTCTTACTTGTAACTTTTACCTTAGATCCCACCATTTCTTCAACGTGTCACCCTTATGTATTTTAGTTCTAGATTCTAAGCAATATGTAAAGCCATTCAAGATTTTAAGAATAAAAATAATTAAGAGGTATCTGCTACAACATTGTATGTTTTTTATAATTTAATGTATGGATCAGGAAAAGGAGTCCCCACAGTTTTCATTTCTACCCCACCTTCTAGACATTAGGAGCTTTTAGAATATTATGAATTTCTCATGGAAAAAGCCCAAGTGCTCATCAATCCACGAATGGATTAATAAATTGTGGTATATGTACACCGTGGAATAAATTAAATTTTTAATTGGTAAGACATCATGCATTCATGAATAGGATGTGAAAATGCCAATACTATCCAAAGTTACCTACAGATTCAATGTAATCCCTGTCAAAATCCAACAATGTTTTTTGCAGAAATGGAAAAGACAATCTTCAACTTCATATGGAATTGCAGAGGGCCCCAAATAGCCAAACAGCCTTGAAAAAGAAGAAAACATGATGGAAAACTCACACTTCCTGATTTCAAAACTTTTTCTAATGGCACAGCAATCAAAACAGTGTGGTCCTGGCATGAGAATGGACCTACAGGCCTAGGAAGTAAAGTTGAGATTTTAGAAATAAGCCTATACTTTTATGGCCAACTGATTTTTACATGCAGCAAGAGTGATGAGTTTATTTCAAAAGGAAAAACATAGCCTTTTCAACAAATGGTGCTGGGAAACCTGGATATCCCCAAGCCAAAAAATAAAGTTGGACCTCTCCCTCACAGCGTATACAGAAAATAACTCTAAATGATCAACAACCTCAATATAAGAGCTAAAACTATAAAAACTCTTAGAAGAAAACATAGGGACAAATCTACATGACTAGATTTGGTAATGGTGTCACCAAAAGCACAGACCATAAAAGAAAAAATAGAAAAATTAGACTTCATCAAAATTAAAAATTTGTGTGCATCAAAGGTTATAGTCGAGTTACTGAAAAAACACACAGAAAAGGAGAAAATAGAATCAGAAACCCCACCTGGATGGAAGAAATGAAATTAAAGCATTTTGGGGTCATTGTATTGTCTGAGAAGAGTATGAAGATGCTTTTTAACCCTGATCACTATTAGGTTAAACATGCAGATTAAAATTTCCAGTGTAATCGCTAAAAGAGTTAAAATTGAGTATGTATGTTTCAATCTAGTAGTAGAATGAAAAGTGCAATAAATCAAAAAGAGGGCTAATGAAAAAGAGAGAGAAGAAACAGAAAAGTGAGACAAATAAAAAGCAAAAATATAAGAGAAGAGAGAGAGGAGCAAGATGGCAGCCGAGTAACAGCTTCCCTGCAACTGGGCACCATGAGTCTGGAGAGGTAAGACTCCAGGCACCTCTGGCTGGTGGTATCTGCCTATAATCATCCCTTTGAGGATACAGGGAGTCAGTGAGAGACTTCTGGACCCAAAGAGGAGGACAAAAACAGTGGAAAACTGGCAAGGGGTTGTGTGTGTTCAATTGGTCTAATGTTGCTGGCAGCTGTAAGTACAGCAGCAGCGAGACTGTAAACCAGAAAAACCTTATCTGTGAACTGTTTTTGGTGTTTTTGGACTTGGCACTCAGTTGAACTGCCTTGGGGAAAGCTTGAGCATGAATGCAAAGAACTTTGGGCGCTGTCTAGGGCCCCAGACTGAGCCGCTGAGCTGGACAGAGCTAATAGTGTTCGGCTGTGGGCCACCCGTCATTGGTGCTATGGAGGGCAGTGAAGAATAATAGCAGATCCATCGAGCTACTTCTGCGTAGCAACGACTCAGCAAGGCCCGGCCTGAAACTGCCTCTACCTAGATACAGCCAATGTGGTACCATGCCACTGGCCCGACCCTGTCACTCACCTCTTCCCCCGCCTTCTTTCCCTGTCCCTTCTCCACATTAAAAAATAAATAAATTAAAAAAAAAAAAAAAAAAAAGTTTCTTCTGCTTTCTTCTTTACATGCCTAAAAGTTTAAGTA
>CAUYPK010106494.1:0-75275 GCA_963574355.1 Loris lydekkerianus
AACTAAGATAGACTCTCACTGGATAAAGATTTAAACTTAAGACATGAAACTATAAAAATACTTGAAGAAAGTGCAGGGAAAACTCTTGAAGGAATCGGCCTGGGTGAATATTTTATGAGGAGGACTCCCCAGGCAATTGAAGCAGTATCAAAAATACATTTCTGGGACCTCATCAAACTAAAAAGCTTCTGCACAGCCAAGAACATAGTAAGTAAAGTAAGCAGACAGCTCTCAAAGTGGGAGAAAATATTTGTGGATTATACGTCCAATAAAGGTCTAATAACCAGAATCCACAGAGAACTCAAACGTATTGGAAAGAAAAGAACACGTGATCCCATCTCAGGGTGGGCAAGGGACTTGAAGAGAAACTTCTCTTAAGAAGACAGATGCAAGATCTACAAACACATGAAAAAAAGCTCATCATCCTTAATCATCAGAGAAATGCAAATCAAAACTACTCTGAGATATCACCTAACTCCGGTAAGAGTAGCCCACATAACAAAATCCCAAAACCAGAAATGTTGGTGTGGATGCGGTGGAAAGGGCACACTTCTACACTGCTGGTGGGAATGCCCACTAATATGTTCCTTCTGGAAGGATGTTTGGAGAATACTTAGAGACCTAAAAATAGACCTGCCATTCGATCCTATAGTTCCTTTACTAGGTTTATACCCAGAAGACCAAAAATCACAATATAACAAAGACATCCTTACCAGAATATTTATTGCAGCCCAATTCATAATTGCTAAGTCATGGAAGGAGTCCAAGTGCCCATCGACCCACAAATGGACTAGCAAACTGTGGTACATGTATACCATGGAATACTATGCAGCCTTAAAGAAAGATGGAGACTTTACCTCACTGTGGTACATGTATACCATAAAATATTATGCAGCCTTAAAGAAAGATGGAGACTTTACCTTTTTCATGTTTACATGGATGGAGCTGGAACATATTCTTCTTAGCAAAGTATCTCAGAAATGGAAGAAAAAGTATCCAATGTAATCAGCCCTACTATGAAGCTACATTATAGCTTTCACATGAAGACTATAACCCAAGTATAGCACAAGGCTATGAGGAAAGGGCCAAGGAAGGGGAAGGGAGGGGGGAGATTAGGATGGAGGGAGGGTAATGGGTAGGGCCACTCCTCTGGTACATCTTCGAATGGGTGCAGATGCAACTTACTAAAGGCAGAATACAAATGTCTACATACAATAACTAAGAAAATGCTGTGAAGGCTATGTTGAACAGTTTGATGAGAATATTTCAGATTGTATATGAAACCAGCACATTGTACCCCTTGATTGCACAAATGTACACAGCTATGATTTAACAATAAAAAAAAAGTTTAAAAAAATAAAATAAAATCTTCTGCCGGCTCTTTAGCATCTTCCATTATTGGCCAATCTTCATGGATATGTGGTAGATATTGTCAATAGAACTGCAGCTATTCATTTCTCACGCCTTCTCAAAAAGTACACTCAACTCTTCGCCTCGTTTCCATATTCTTGCAATCTCTGCATGTTTTTACTCTGCAAGACAGACACTTCCTATTATTCCAGTCCACATTTAATTTACACTTCTTCTTATCTTCTCCGATTACTCCATCCCACCTCAAACATTTCCTACCTTCTCCTAATTTGTTGTACGTAGTAAAGCTTAACTTTGTAATTTGTTGTACGTAATAAAGCTTAACTTTGTTAGCAATTACATGTTGCCTTGGATTATCCTTACAACTACAGTGAATTTCGTTAAGTATATGAGTGTGAGCCTTCAATAAATGGTAACTTTGAGCCAGAAAAAAAAAAAAATTTCCAAATGGGTGTTTTGTTTTCTTTTGCTTTACTAATTACTTGAAATTCAATGAGATTTGCTTTATGAATTTCAAGTTATAGTCAGTTTTTGAAAATATTCCTTATATATTTTAAGATAATGTATTATCCAGTTGATGGACAAAAAGTTTTTTGTAAGTTCATTAAATCAAACTGAATTCTGTTCAAATCTATACGCCAATGAACCATTTTGTATTTTAGATGTGGCAATTATTTAGATATTTAGATTTAAGTATGTCAAATTTTCCAAAGTAATACAGTTCTATTAATTTTTCTTATATATTTTAAAGACATGATTAGATGTTTACAAGTTTAAAATTCTTCTCAGAATGCAGGACTGGCTTAACATTCCAAAAACCGATCAATGAAATTCACCATATTAAAAAACTGAAAAGGAAAAGGCATATAATTGTTATAAGAAAAGGCATTTATCTTTGGTTCAAATGGTTCTCCTAAAAAAATTTAAAAAGGAAAAGAAAAAGGGCCGGGCATGGTGGCTCATGCCTGTAATCCCAGCAGTCTGAGAGGCTGAGGTGGGTGGATTACTTGAGTTGAGGAGTTGAAACCAGCCTCACTAAGACCTTGTCTCTACTAAAAATAGAAGAAGTAGCTGGGTGTTGTGGCAGGTACCTGTAGTCCCAGCTACTCAGGAGACTGAGGCAAGAGTATCACTGGAGCCCAAGTGTTTGAGGTTGCTGTTAGCTATGATGCCATGGCACTCTACCAAGTGAGGGTGACAAAGTAAGACTCTGTCTTAAAAAAAAAAAAAAAGTAGAAGAAGAAAAGGAAAATTTGATACCCTTTATGATAAACTTTTTACAAAGTAGAAATAGAAGGGAACTTCCTTATGATTAAATCATTTTCTCCAAAAATTAGGAACAAGAAAAAGGGTATCTGCTCTCATAACTTCTAGCAATAGAGTAGTGAGACTTCTAGGCAGTACAGTAAGAAAGAGAAAAAAGTTATAAAAGCCACCCTGATTAAATAGGAAGAACTAAACTGTTTTTCTTTATAGATAACATTATTGTATATGTAGAAGATCCAGTGAATTCTATGAATAAGTTACAAGAGATAATGTATGACTTTAGTAAGATTGAAGGACATACAATTGATACATAAATATCAATTTTATTTCTATATCCTAGCAATGAACAATCAGAAACCAAAATGAAAGGATATTGGCAGTAGCATTAGAAAAGATGAAATACAAAAGGGCAAAAAGTATATATAGTATTTGATTTCATTTATGTAAATTTCTATAAAATGTAATCTAATCTGTCATGACAAAAAAATAGATCGGTGGTATTTGGGGAGAGAGGTGAGGGATAGCCAGAGGGAGGTGCTCCAAGGAGGCACAAGAAAACTTTAAAAAAAAATGTATTTATATGACTTTTAATTGGCAAATAACATTTTTATGTTTTCTTCTAAAGCAGCTGGGTAATCCTTCATCATGTTTTGGTAACTATCTACTTTGTCTTGTATCTAAGCCCGAGTGCTGGATTGGCATTCTTATCCTCATGTTATAGAAAACAAATATGAAGAAAAAGATGAATTGTTCCAGGCCATATTTCTAATGATGTAATTCTCCTTTCAATAAAATATTTGATATTTGAGCAAATCTAATGCTCTACTTCTTGGAGGTATGGCATGAGTTTTCTAAAATCATGTGTTTTTTTTAAGACTAAAATATAACCAAAGATAGCTAAAGGTAGAGACAACTAACTGTCCTTTTAGCAGCTGTCTCACTCACCCTTTAGTAAGAGAGTCTCATAGGACTCAGCTGCCATCCTCCCTTATAGCTAGGTGTGGCTCTGTGGCTTAGTTTGGATCAGTGGGGTGTGATGAAAATGAAGCATGTGATTTTTAAGTCATATATTTAAAATAAAGATATGGCCTTGACTTTTCTTTTCTCTTTCTCACTGTGTGAAATACAGAGGGTGCCAAAAAGATGTATACACATTTTAAGAAAGGAAAAAACTATATTAAAATTATAATACACAATGTATATCAATAATGAAAGATAGGTACGAGTCATATTGATCACTTCCTATAATTGCAGAAATGAAATGTGACTTGAGTATTACAAATTTAATAGTATTTCCTTTCTTAAAATGCGTGTATATTTTTGGGCAACTTTTGTATACATGTGATGTTGCATCACACTGGATTCTACAGAGAAACAGAACCCATAGGATACTAGGTGTGTGGTGTGTGTGTGTAGACACACTCTCATGTAAACATGGAGAGATTTATCACAAGGAATTTGCTCATACATTTATGAAGACTGAGAAGTCCCAAGATCTGAAGTCAGCAAGTTGGAGACTCGGGAGAGAAAATGGAATAGTTCCAGTTAGAGTCCAAAGGTCTTAGAACCAGGAGAATTGTGATGTAAGTTCTTGTCCAAGTTCAAGTCCAAAGGCAGGAGAAGACCAATAATCTAGCTCAAAGATTACCAGGAAGGAAGGAGTTGAGTTTCTTCTTATTTGTGGGAGGGATAGCCTTTTTTTCTATTCAGGCCTTCAACTGACAAGGATGAAAACCACCCACATTAATGAGATCAATCTGCTTTACTCCTTCTACTGATTCAAATGTTAACCTCGTCCAAAAACATCCTTGCAGACACACCCAGAACAACATTGGACCAATTACCTGGAAACCCTGTGGCCCAGTTCACTTGACACAAAATTAACCATTGCAAGCCTACTCCTTGTCAACTTAGTTCCCTTACACATCTTCTAAAACCATACTTAATCTCTGAATAAAGACAATTAACAAGACCATAATTCTAATGTGAAAGCTCACTCCTTCCCCAGAAAGGGGGGAGGGGAAGTCCTTCAGGGATACTTACTCTTTTCCTTGATATCTCATAACTTAAATAGAATAATGTAAAATTGACAACACTTAAATACTGTGACAAAAAGTCAATATATCCTATGTTATATAAAGGAATGAGAGAGGGAAAAAACAAGGATATTTGCTACACATACACTCATAACAAAATAAAGGAAAATACTCATATTTGTAACTTGTCATATACTCGTAGCACATTTTGTATTTCTTTCCTTCAGCAAGCATCTCTGCTGGTCATTGTTTTTTGCCTAGTCAGTTGACCCAAACCTTTATTTACAGAGTGTTATTAGTAGCACTGTCTTGCCTGGGTGCAGTTAGAGACAACTTTCATACGAGGTGGTAGGGAGTGGGCAAATTTCACACCTTTCCTATAAAATTAGGGTCTTTTGGTGTGAATTTCTCAGGGGGTGGGCTACTCAGATACTTTGTGTCTGTCTTGGGGGGGGGTAAAAAGAGTTTGTGTGCTCTTGCATTAGGCCCCCCAAGGGACTTTAATTATAGGGCATGGTAATACCAAAAGATGCCCTAAGGAACTGCCTATACGCTCTTCCTTACCTCCACTGTGGAGCAGTGGTTCAATATCCCTCTGGGGGTTAGGATCAATCATGTCAGCCAGAACAGTAATCTCTTTTTGGCCTGTTGATTCAGAGGCATGAGGAGCCCAAAGTAGTTGGGTGGCAGTCTTCTAATTCAATGGAATCATTGTCATGATTAGTAGTTTTGATAGAAACTTTTGTTGTGATACTTTCAAGTCCCTAATCATCCGGCCACAGCCTTGGCCATAGCCCATAAATTGGTATATAATTAAACATCTGTGCATTTCTCCTTTTAAGCACAGTGAGCAACCAGGTGCATTGCTTGATGTTCCACCCACTGAGAGGATTTTCTTTCACCACTGTCTTTCAGGATGTCCCAGAGAAAGGCTGCAGTGCTGAACTGTCCTCTTTTGAATGATGCCTGCCTATTGTATAGAGCCATCTGAAAACCAGGCTTAAATCAACTGATCATAATGAATTCCCCCATGAGGTTGTAGGTGCAGTCTGGGAGAAAGAAAGCAGTGAGGCAGGAGTGGGGGCTGTGGGCATTTGGGCTACTTTTTCATGTAACTTGTACCTTAAGGGTCCACTAAGACCTAGTCAAGAATATGTCAATTATACATAGGCTTAAAGGCTGCTACACAGGCCTCTTTCCTCCCTACTCTTCTCCCTTTTTATCCACATCTTCAACCCTGATAGTGTCACACATACACACACACACATACACACACACGGTATCCATAATGTTCATATGTAATTTAAAATTGCACACAAACTTTATAGACACCCTGTATATAAACTATAGTATTTCCAAAAGAACTCAATACTTTTCCTTTACTTTGCAGTCTTGCAAAGAAAGCTAAGATACTCATGGACTAAAAAAGGCTAATTATGATTGCGATCCTGGTTAAAAAGCTGTAACAAAAACTAAAATAAGGATATTTTGCCCAGTATACATGTGATATAGAGGCATGAACACAAAATTCTGTTTGTAACTCCCAGAACTTTGCTCCTTGTATTGGTGAGAAGGCAGCTACAGCAGCATTACATTGTGGTCCTTAAGCCAACTCAGGCTCTGCCTGGAAGATGGAATGTTTGTCCTGGGCAATCTTATCTAATAGTGTTAAGATTTACATGTGTGCTTATTTTTTATTAGGCATGTACTGATCTGACTTGTTTGAGTTTTATTGGCACTTACAACCATGAGAAGATCACTGATTCATGACAGCAGAATTTTAAGTGATTCATTGGATTCATTAATCAAAATGATTAGTTCAGCAATGATTTACTTTGGAGAATCAGTAAAGACCTTATCCTCTTTTACTTAAATGTACCTGAATTACTTGGTATCAAGTCACTGAAATCTTTATGGTTATTGCAGTAAAATTTAAGTAAAATAGAGTGGATATACCTTGGGTGTTTTGGTGCCATGAGTTTTGACCATTGTGTAAACCCATGTAAACTGCAACAAAAGCAGTTTGCATCACCAGGGAAAGACCCTCCTTCCCCTTTCCAGCTAAGCCCCTCTCTCCACCGAGGCAATAGCTTCCTGTTTTCTGTCAGTAATAGCTTCATTCTGTCGGTCTTGGACTTCACATAAATGGAGTCATTAATTATTTTTTTGTATCTAGCCATAGATACTTAAATATTTATTCTTTGTTTTATAGAAGTTTTTCACTTTTCAAATTTGACTTCCTCAAAATACTTTTAAAAGCAATTCTAAAACACTTTGCTTTTGAGATAATGTTTGTGTCATTTACTGGCAGTATATAGATATGGTTTGAAATAGGAAGAAAAAGGCACAGTTTTCACTGATAAATTACATTAGGTTATAATTTACCACCCCAGATCAGGAGATATTTGACCTTCTCTGTTTCCTTCTCTGTATAACATGTAATTGGTGTGATTAACTTATAAATTCATAAAGTTTAGAGGTGGAAGGGCTTTCAAGAATTACCCAAAACAAATAAACAAATAGTCATCGATCTTCCTCTCTCAACCAGCCATAGAGGACTTTGACCTTGAGGAGGGATGGGGAACCTGAAAGACAAGGTCTCTGCCTTCACGGAATTTATATCAACAGCAAGAAAGACAGAACAGAAATAGCAGTGGTACTAACGTGTGATGAGTGTTTTCTGTGGGAGATGCAATGAGAGCTTTTTTAATTTAGCCTTGCTAGAGGTTAAAAAAGTTACCTTGAAGAATTGATGTTTAGGTTAAGACTGGGCAAGCAAGCAGGAGTAAGCCAGGTGAAGAGACAGAGAGTGGGGAGAGAGAGAAGAGGGGAAGGGGAGGATTGGTCCAGAGAGACCAGCATAGGCAATGGCCGGGGAGTGAAAGCCCAGCACCTCTTTGGAAGCTATGGCGATCCTATGAGGAATGGACAGCTGCTGTGTTAGGGAGGATGATGAAAAAGAGCAAAAATAGCTGGAACCTTGGAGCCATGTTAAGGAGTTTTGGATTCATTGTAAAATCAAATGAGGCCACGGAAGGGTTTTAAGGGGGTTGTTACATGATCAGACTTACAAAACTCCTTCTGCATATGTCATGGAGATTGGGCAGGAAGGAAGCAAGTCTGGAGACCTGGAGTTAGAGGCTGTTGCTTAACCCAGAGAGAGTAACCGAGAGAGGGTAATTAAATTCAGAGACATTTCAAAGGTGATCACACCAGGCTTTGGTGAATGGGTAAGGGTGGTGAAGAAAAATAGAAAAGAAAAAGAAAAGAAAAAAAAAAAAAAAAAAAAAAAAAGGATTTCTCCCAGGCCCTCAAGAGAGAAGGACTTAACTAGAGATATAAATTTAGTCATCATCAGCAAAGAAATAGTTATTGAAACATGGCAGTGGGTGGAATATAGTATATTGTTTCCTAAAGTGGGTTCCATGGTGGACTACTACTATCAGATTCTTTGAATAAAATTACTCTGTGGCCAAGTAAGTTTAGGAATGCATTGAATAGTACCCTTTTCTTGAAAATGTTCAAGGCATACTACTGGATTAAAGAGCAGGAAGTCTAGCAGTATCAAAACATGTTTCACTTTTCAGAATGCTGTGTTTCCAAGACACCACCAACTATCACATCATGGGAAAAGAAAACCAAATCTCACCAGCCTTCTGCCAGGCAGCCTCGCCTGGTGGACAACCCACACTGGGCTAACCTGGACTGGCCAATGGGAGTTCTGCTTTAGTTTCCAACTGGTGGAAACAAGTGGCAACAAGTTTTTGCATATAGAGCTGTGATACAATCAAATGTTTTTGTTTGCTGTGTGCTTAACATCACATTTAAAGCAAATTCTAGGGGCGATGACCTGATCATTTTCTACTTGTTTTATTTTCTCAACTTGGTTTCAAATTTGGTGGTGTAATTGTTGAATATTAATATAGCTATAATTTTGCTTTATTGTAGTATTGCATAGTGGAGGACATTCAATCATTTAATGGTGCTTAAAATAGACTTACTGTCCTTTTTCTTCCTATTAGTATATTTATAGCATTGAAAAGGCTAGATAACAGCAGGGTGGGTGCTGAATCTTTCATTTAGAATAGTGAACCCCGGCTGTGATGTGCAGTGTCTATTCAATTAAATAGGATTATTTGATAGTTTAACACAAAGAAAAGGCATCCAGATACGTTATTGAAAAAAAAACAAAAAAACAAAAAACTGGACCACTCTCATCCACTCCACTGATTCATCTAGGACCTCCATGCTGTGGACATTCATTGTCATCAGGGTCTCTTGGCTGAGCACTGGGCCCATATTTCAAAATACCTTCCTGGAATCCTCTCTCCTGATGTCTGCAGGCACCCAAACTTGACTCATCTAAAGTGGAGCTTGTTATCTTATCTCTACTGAAAGAGGGAATGGAAATCTCCAATAATTTCTATCAGAACTTCTCTTAGTTTCCTGTCTTGCTTTGTAGCATTGATTGATTGATTCATTCATTCAGCAATTTTTTATTGAACATCTTCTAAGATCCAGGCCCTGTTTAATATGCTGGGATAGAGCAATAAATGAGGAAAACAGGAGTTTTCCTCCAAGAAAGTTGTATTCAGATGCCATTTTTTTCAGTCCAGAAATTCCATGTAGTATCATTTCAGCTCCATCTCTCTTTCTCTCTCTCAACTCTAGTCACTCACCCATTCAGTCAGAATCACTTTTGCACCTGTCAACCTCTCTCTCCACCCCACTCCTCTGGTGACTGATTTTCCTGGGTCAGATAATCATCTGTAAGCTGGGTGGTGGCAATACATCTGGCTTCTCTGCTTTTACTTTTTTCTTTCAGCCCTTCTACTGTCTCCACCCTACTATTAGACTAGAGCTATCTTTCTACAACACAGATCTGATCAAGGGCCATAAAATCTTTAATGACCATTGTTTATAAGAGACACCTGATTTTTGAGTAGATTTGAAATCCTAATTCAATTTCGTGTGCTTTCTTGATTTCATCTCCCACTTCTGTCTACACTACTGATAGAACTTCTCCCAGACACGCTATGAGTTTGTCATTCTCTGTCCCTGTGCTAGACTTCCATTCTCCATATCCTGGCTTAGAATCCCTTTCATCACCTTCATTGCCTTGGCCAAAAAGGTAAACTGAGGCACAATACAATTTTTTTTTTTTTAAGCATTTATTTGAGCAAACAATGATTCCTGAGTGAGGTGGCTCCAAACCAGAAGTGTTCGGGAGCTCCACAGAGAGAACACGAAAGGCCGTGGGGGAAGGTTTATATCATGGACACAGAAGTAAAGCAAAGAAAACATTTGATTAGTTATAAACATTTAGACTATTTAGTCCCACCAGAAAGTCCCTAGTTATATGATCATAAATTTATTGGCTACTTCTGATGGGTTGACCTAAAGGTCTGTTTTTAATATAGGCATTTACAAAAAATAGCTCGAGTTAAGTTTTATGTTTGAAAAATCAAGCAAGTTTTAGGTCACTTCTGTAGCCTAACTGGTGTTGTCTACTCAGATTCCTCAGGCTTGGTTTCCCTTTTAATTCTTTTTAACATCTTTATTGTCATTAAATATATTCATTAAATTTGGACTTCTCCAGGTAGAAGGAAGTAACTGTCTTTATGTGTCCCTCAGTCTCACTCTAGACTGTGACCTTCCAAAGTGAAAGTTGGCATACTTTTTCCATAGAGGGTTTTGCAAGCCAAGTGGGGTCTACCTCAGCATCTCAACTCAGCCATAGTGGGGTGAAAGCAACCATAGATACAAGGTGACAGTGTGAGCATGGCTGATGTGTTTCCACAGAAGTTTACTTATGGACACAGACATTTGAAATTCATACATGTCACATGTTTTCACATGTCACAAAATATTTTTCTTATTTTGATCCCTCTCCAACCATTTAAACATACAAAAACACGATGTGTGACACACCTCTTGGGGGCAGGACACAATTGTAAGAGGGACTTTACCTAATAAATGCAAGGAGTATAACCTGCTTCTTTATACCTTCAATGAATCCCCAACAATAAAATAAATACATAAACAGTGTACTAGGAAAAAAACAAACAAAAAAAAATATAAAAACTACTCAGCTCACGGACTATATAAACACAGGGTTGGAGCATATTCAGTAGTTTGCTCACCCTGTTCTAAACAATAGGGCATTTCATATTGATTTTTCTATAACAACACACCTGGCACTGAATGTTCACAAAAATGACATGGATACAAATGCTTATCATTTTATGCTATCTTCCATCCCAAACTGCAGTGGTGTGATACAGTAAAAATTTTTTTAATCACCTGGAGATTAATTGGAAAACCATTTTGTAATTTCAAAAAAAAAAAAAAGTCTTTCTGAAGTATGTTATTCCAATTTTCTGCCCTAGTAAGTACAGTTTAGTGAACACATTTAATGATTATCTTGCAGTGCCCCCAGGTCATGATTAAAGATAAGAATTCTCATTGTGTAGCTAAGTAAATGTAGATATAGAAGGTATAGCTAATTGAGCCCCAAGCGCACATAGACTGGGATTTACTCTAGAAATTGTCTTTTTTGAGGGAGAGATTAAATTTCTCATGTACACATGCATAAAACATCTTCAGTGATCTCCTCCTTTCTCTGTAAAATGGGGCATAGGAACACAAAACAAAAGAAAATAAAACTGATTAATAAAAGCTTCTTATTAGTTGGGTTCCAGTTGTATGGATCCCTGTATTAGGAACTTAGAATATGGGTGTTTTTGAGTTTTTCAGTCTTTCTTCCTACCCCTTTGCACAAAAAAATTAAAAATGCCCTGTTGGCCAAAGCAAAAACATCAAATACAACCACGTTTGTAACAATAACTCAATGGGAAAAACCACACATCTACAGCAAAAATTCCTGGTTTGAAGAAGTTGAAGTTTTCCTGTACATTAAAGTTTCAAAATGGATATTCAAAAGAATATAATACTAGAATCATCCAGAAGTTTGTCCACATGGCAAAGCACACAGACTTGTGGTTTTTCCCCACCTGAAGGTCATTGGAGGGCCTTTTCGGCTCCTCATAGAAGCAGATTCTCTACCTTATTTTTCAGCATGGTGTGGTGGAAAAAGCACTCCTCTGGATCACAAGAACTTGGGTCTCCATGTTTGTTCTATAAATTCATAAATATTTACTGATATTAACACTTATTCCATAAAACTACAATGAGATTTAATACTCTAAACCTTGGATAAGGCCTGTGTCCTATATATACGGAGTGCTCACTACGTGTGTGGTCAATCTACCTGATGTTTTAGCCATCTAATCATAGGACAGTAGACATTATATTGACTTGTAATCACTTCTATAATCACTTGTAATCACTAATCACTTTATTATCTATTAATAAAGAACCTTTCAGAATTGATAGCTAAGGAAATTAAAAAAAACAACAACAAAAAACAAAAGGACCTCAAGAGATGGTCTTGTTCACTCATTGTATTGTACTGGAAAAGGCAGCATCTCTCTCTCTCTCTCTTTTTTTCTTTTTTCTGTCGAAGCAGGAACTCAACTTTATTACGTCAAGCAGCCGCTTATATAGAGCGTGGGGAAGGGGAGGGGAAAGGAGGTGGCAGATGAGGTGGTGTGATGGGTGGTAATAGCATTGGGCCAATGGCATGGTACCACATCGGCTGTATCTAGGTAGAGGCAGTTTCAGGCCAGGCCTTTCTGAGTCATTGCTACGCGGAAGTAGCTCGATGGATTTACTTCTAGTCAGGCTCGGGAAGTTGCACTAGGCCTCAGGCACATGGCAGGGCCCAACATGCCCTGAACACTCACTGTCTGTGCCTGGCACCTGCTTCCGGGTTGACCAGCACAGCCTCCCTCCTCTGAAGGGCTGTCATCGTGAAGCCTCAGCTTCTGTTGCTGAATGCCCAGCATGGAGGGCCTTGGATATGAGTTCATTGTCTTAGAGGGCAAAGGAAGAAAGCCAGATAGCCTCTTAATTTTTTCTAAATAGTGAACAACACAGATAATAAAAGAGATGAATGTTTATACTTTTCCAGAAGTTTCTCAAAAGAGGCTGCTCTCCAGGCCACCACAGTCCTGGGTGACACTGGGCCTTGGGTGAGAACTCTGGGTGCGGGCATCATTTCTGCTGGGCAATGTCCTTCGCCCCTCCCCATCACTTGCCCCTGTCATGCCTGCCCAGCACTGAGCGGCTAGCAGCACGCAGACAACCTGCTCTGCCTCCTAGTTCGCTTCCCCAGTGACAGTGCCCTCCTAGCTGCAGACCACATGGAGCAGAGCCAAGGCTGTTTTGCTGGTTGCTATACCCACGGTGCCCGGGCAGAGTGAGCCTTCCACCTACTGTGTCTGTGTTGGCTCCACAGATAAAGGGTACATGGGTCCCAAATCCTCCGAATTTATGGAATCTCAGAACAGTCATTACACTTTTCTTAAGGGCCTACCATGTACCAGGAACGTCTCCAGATGTGGGATCCATAGAAAACAAGAGCCCTATGCACATCCTGCCTGGTGGAGCTGAGTGATGCTGAAACAAACACAGGCTTTGGAACCAGACATAAGGGTTTGGAAATCCCAGGTCTGCCACTTAGCTGGGTACACTTAGGGGGCTGTGCACCGTGAGCTCAGATGCCCGATTTATAAAACAGAGGCAGTGATGGTACCAGCGTCAGCAGGCTGTTGGACAGGTTGGAGATAATGTCTGCAACGCATTTAACAAAATACTAAGCACCTGGTAAGTCTGAGTAAATCAGCTTCTGTATTGATTTACTGCGGCTGCCATTACAAAGTACCACAAACCAAGGGCCTCAAAACAACAGGAGTTTGTTCTCTCCCAGTTATGAAGTCCAGAAGCCCCAAAATCAAGGTATCTGCAGTTATTGACCATGTGGGCTCCTGGGGCTCGTGACTCCCTGGCGTCCTTCGGCTCATGGCAGCAAAACTGCAATCTGACTTATTGTCCCAGGACCTCCTTTTCTGTCCTTAGATCTCTCTGTGTGTCCCTTTACTCTTATAAGGACACAGGTCACTGAATTTCATGCCCACCCTATTCAGTTATGACCAGAGCTGACCTAATTACACCTGTAAAGACCCTACCTATTTCCAAATAAGGTCACGTTCAGAGGTTCTGGGACAGCGTGAATTTCGGAGATGCCGCCTGGTCCACTGAGCATCATTTTTGTGCTTTGTGCTTTGTAGATCTTATTCTATTCCATTCTGCTGGCCACGTCATGAGGAAGGGGCAGTGACTGTCCTTACCAGATGAGAAGGAAAGGTACAGGGAATCGGGAGCCCTCAGGATACATGCTCATCTTTGCCTTTGCTCTGAATACATATGATTCTCAAAGAGGATGCCTACGGCAGAGCCTTTCCGCAATGACAGTCCATGCCCAAAGCAGACGGAACGGCATGACACCCAGCTCCAAAGTGCCCCATGTTCACAGACTCCTCAGCCAGAGAAATGTCTTGGTTTAAAATAGGTATCAATCAGACCTTTAGGGAGGCCGAGCAAGAAGGGGAATGCATGGCTGCTTCCAAGTTCATGCTGGCGCAGAGGGAGGAGCCGACAACCATAGGTGGAAGATGTTGTCAAAAGCAAACACGAGGCCAGGCCAGCGCTGCAGCCCCCTTGGGGTTCTGGGCTGGTGCTCCTTGGTGGGGAGAGTTCTTCTCCATCCAACGTGTCAGTAATCTCCTCCCAGCCTGGCGTGGAACCTCACCCTTCTTGGGGACACAAGGAATGCTCACTGCTTGACGTCAGTAAAATTCAACCCCCTAACATCTCTTCCAAGGATTGCACTTAGGGTGGGGATCATTCCAAGCCATTCTGAGGGTAGAGTTAGAGGAATTTGCAGGGCCTTTTCTGGTTCAGCAGGCATCTCTCCCTCCACCTGGAAGAGAACTCCGTGTGTGTGTGTGTGTGTGTGTACATGCACGCAACAGCAGCAGCAGCAGCTGACACCAGGAGGGCCAACCAAGGGGAGTTCTTCCTCTTTCGGCTTCATTTTGGGGCCCTTCATTCAAGGATGGTCTATTCTTGCAGGCCTTCTGCTGAGCACCCCTGTTCTGTTTCTCTAACTTGAGCTGAGCTCTCTCAAACGCTAGCTCCAGAGAGCCCTTGAATCTGAGACAGATGCTGGGGAACCAAATCCAAAGATTCTAATTCAGTAGGTCCAGGAAGGGTCCAGAGTTCCCCTATGAAACTGATTCTCTGAATGACCATGGTACGCCACACATGCTCAGCTACCTTGGAAGGAAGCTTCCAAAGCACTCTAGACACCCTGTTATCATACAAAGCTAGAGAGGGTTGAGGAGACGATCTAAGTCGATGTTTTCCAACGTGTAGGCTGCTGGTTCAGGGCGAGGTGGTTTTAGATTTTAGGGCATTGATTGATATAGTGTGGAAATTAGGTCTGATTAGATCAAAGGGAAATTCTTCATCTGATGTGGAGAGACGTCAGCACCTCCTAACACTTCTAAGCTGCAGTCGGGAGGCAGCTTTTGCTGTCCTGGGCAGACAGAACTCCCGCTCATGGACCTGGGGAGCTAAGCACACTGGGGAAGTGCGAGTCTCAAGCCACCAATATCTTTAAAACAGATCAGGTGGCAAGAGTGACCTCACCCTGCATGGCCGTGGAGAGCAGAAGGCTGTAAAAATTAATTGCCCTCTATTTGGTGACCTACTGCAGCAGGCGGGCCTCCTTCGAGCGGGTCACCCCAGAGGCAGTGGGAAATGGAAACATTCTTTGGGACTGACAGCAGTGGTTCCACAGTGACCTCACCCCAACAACGGAAGACTTGTTATTCAAAACTTAATTTCATTCTGTTTCTAAGTGGTCGGCAGCTGGGGGTTACAGGCAACTTTTGTCACCAAAAGGAAGATCCAGAGCATCATCAAGAGGGGTCATCCTAAGGGCCTGCAGGGTGCTGACTCTGAGGTCACTGGTTTGGGCCTGTCCCAGCCCTGGCAGTCTCGCCTCCACTGTGGCAGGAGCTTGCTCTGGGGTGTGGTGATGCGGGAATCCAGAGAGGCTGTATCTTAAGTCAGGGTCCCTAGGGGCAGAACCTACAGGGGGATCTGATCTGAGCTATGTGCCCACAGAGGGTTCTTCGGAGAGGCCAGGAGGGTCATAAGCCTGCAGCGAGACCCAGCCACAGCGTGGGCCCAGCTAGTGTCCAGCCTGGAATAGGAATCACACCAGAGTCAAACCTATCTTAGGTGTGAGGCAAAGAATTCAAACCTTCATGTCAGTCATCAGTGGTGGGATGGCTTTGGGGTGGATGGGGGAATATAACTTCTAGGGCAGGGGTTCTCAACCTTCCTAACGTCGTGGCACTTTAATACAGTTCCTGTGGATCGCAACCCATATTTTGAGAACTACTGTTCTAGGGCAAGGAGGGTCCCCTCAGTGAAGGGCCCTTTTCCAGAAAAGGAGAGGTCTTTCTCTGGAGGCAGCGGTATTCTGGTGAACCAGCTCTCCAGAGGCTGGAGAGGGAAGAGCGCTGACTTAGAGCTTTTGCCAATTTCTGTGGTGTAAATATTCCCTCTGTGCCAATGTCAAAGCTACCAAGGGTTTAACAAAGCTGACTCACAGAATTCCTGACTTAGCTCTCACAAGCCAGGAGGAGTTGGCTACACATGCCCCTAAATTAGCTGTTGACTCTCAAGGCAGCTGGAGGGAACAGAAGGACCCCAGGCAGGAGATCTCTGGGGACATGCATCATCCCTTTGTCCCTGACTGCAGGTGTTTTCTGACCAGGATCCTTGCTTCCTCTGGCACTCCCCTAGCCCTTCCTTCCCCACAAGCAGGAGCATCTTCCTCAGACCTGGCCTCACCATGCCCCACCCTGGACTCAAACCCTCCTTGCTCCCTGTTGCCTTCAGGGTGAAGACCCCCCCCTTTGCTTTGGCCCATGAAGCCCTGACCCTGCTGGCCCCTGCCAGCCTCTCCCACTTGCTCTAATGGATGCTGTGCTCCTGCCCTTGAAGTCTTGACCCTGTCCTGCCACCAGGCCTCTAGGCCTCTTCCACACAGCTCGTGGAGCCAAGAACCCCATTTCCCCGGTCCTCATCCCCTCCCAGCCTGGCCAGCTTCCATTCAGCATTGACGGGACATCTGCTCAGATGGACTCACTTGCGAGCAGGGTGTCCAGAACTTGCTATGTAAACTTGGGCAAGTGACTCCCGTCTTTGGGCCCAGTTTGTGATTGTCTACCACACTGGCCTGGTTCATCCTTGAGGGTTAAGACCTTGTTTGTTTTCATTACTTCTGAGAATCCAGCAGCCAGTATGTGGCTTTACTGTAGATGGTTGAACCAATGAATAATTCAAACTGTCAGTCTAGCAAACAGCTAATGAATGACTGAGTGGCCAAGGCTCCTGTGTGGTAACAATGTTTCTGAGAAGACCCCCTTGCTCTCTCCCTCTGCCCCGCAGCAGCCTTGCTGTGGGGACTTGAGGACAAGACTCGGCTCCTGCAAAGGCACTGCCACCTGGCTGCATCAACTCCTCCCCTCAACCTGGGGGCGCTCAAACCTCTGCCCTTCTTAGAAACAACAAAACCCAAGAGGCTCAAGAGGTTACATAAGTTGCTTAGGGACAAACAGCTACTCAATGGCAATTGGTCTCCATCCATCGGGGCTTTTCCACTTTCTTGGCAACTTTCTTTCTCGGCAGGTGGAGCAGAGCCTCATCATTTTCTTTGCTGCTAAGAAAAGCACCTGAGCACTTGCAGGGTTTCTCTTCTCATCGCTGTTATAAACATCACTGCATTGGACATGTCTGTGTGCAAGCTTTGCTCTCTGCCTCCCTGTGCTGGCTGGAAGAGGAAGAGAGATCAGATCAAAGTTCACATCTTGAGAGATTTTGCAACTAAGCTTCAGGAATTAACACTGTCAGAGGGAGTTCTGGTCTTTGCTCTTGGGAAGTGACTTCTAAACCCTGGAAATGTCCTCTCTGATAAGAGTATCTTTGTTTACCTGGGGGATCTAGGGCCACACCAATTAGTCTATTCTGACAATATGGTCTACGGAAGGAGCCTTGGGACATCCAGTATCAGCTTGACCTCCGGAGGGACCAGAGACTAAAGGACAGCCACACAGGCTGTCAACCATGCTTACACAACTGCGTCCCGGTAAAAACTCTGAGCCCTGAGGCTCAGGTGAGCTTCCCTGGCTGGTCACGTTCCTGTGTCTGTGTGGTCACAAATTGTTGCCAGCAATGGTTAGTGCTGCTTGAGACTACACCAGGAGAAAACAACCAGAATTCTGCTGCTGGGTCTGTCCCTACATTTTTCCCCAGGAGTTTCTTCTTCGGGCTGTTTTTAATCCTTTGCTATGACAAATGGTAGCTGTGAGTACAATAGCTTTTGTGAGTTCTTTTAGCAAATTACTAAACTTTAGGGTGATCTTGGAGGCCCCCAAACTTATAATTGGTGTCAAAGTGAGTTGCCGTGTGGACCCCCATACACTGCGATATCCATTTCTTTCTTTCTTTTCTTTTTTTTTTTTTTTCTTTCTTTTGAGACAGAGTTTTACTCTGTCACCCTCGGTAGAGTGCCATGGCATCACAGCTCACAGAAACCTCCAACTCCTGGGCTTAAGTGATTCTCTTGCCTCAGCCTCCCGAGTAGCTGGGACTACAGGCACCCGCTATTTTTTGTTGCAGTTGCTACTGCTGTTTTAGCTGGCTGGGGCTGGGTTCAAACCCTCCACCCTCAATATTCGGAGCCTATGCCCTACCCACTGAGCCATAGGCACGGCTTGCGATGTCCATTTCAAGAATGCCTCTATGATCGGCCTTAGAATGTGAGTGCCCACGGGCCTTCATGTGGGTCCTGCTCACGGCTGGATCCCTTGGTCCCGGCACACAGGAGATGTTCAGGAAATCTTTGTTGACTGTATCCACTCAGCAGTGGCAGCCCTAGGTGGTTGGTAAGCCTAGTGGTATTATTATCCCCACTTTAAATGTCAAACTGGATTCCAAGAGAGGCTCCCCCAAACCACACAGCTGATCCAGGATTTGAATCCCTGTCTCAGGTCCCAGAGTGACTTTCTGTGATGCTCTATTCCTCCATGAGAGTTTATGTCCATCATCACATACCTGGGAGATAAAGGCTGGTAATAGAGGAGTTGGGGGGGGGGGGCAGGAGTCCAGCAGGGAAGTGTCTGGAGAAATGCATGGGCCGCAAGTCCAGGGGCAGTGTGGCTTTTCAAAGCTTGGCTCAGAGGAGACCTGTCTATGGTCTTCCGAGATACTGTCTGTTGCACGTGTACATCTGGCCTCGAAGAAAGGCAGAGAGGGAGGGAGGGAGGGAGAGAGAGCCTAGCTTTGTGATAACTCAAGTGAAAGGGTTATGAAAGGGAAAAACCAGATGAGAGGAGATAACTGCTTCAATGCCATGCTTTTATTACACAAATCTGCACTCAGCATTTAAAGAAAAGATGGGGGGGAGGGTATTATTTGCTTAGGAGAATTGGAGAACTGAGAGCTATCAGGGTGGATGATTAATGGGGAAAAAATTACATTTCAATGAGGTCTCTCCTCCTGAAGGGTGATTCTCATCAAGGGCTGCCCAGCGTGGATGTCAAGTTCATTTCCTCATTTTTGCCTCAGCTGGGGCTGGAAGAAATGCTCTTAAGAGGGAATGGGGTAGAAAAACAGCAATTTAAGGCTGAAAGATTCTTATTAAAAACAACACGGCTAACATTTGCAAAACACTTGGCCGCACTGAGCACCCTCTCAGGATCACATACACGTAACAACAGAGATTGAGGGCAATGAATATCCTGTTCTACAGATGAGCAAGATGAGGTTTGTGGAGCTAATGCAGTTGGACCAGGGTCCTAGGGACTGCAACAGGATCGAGACTAGGTCTGTCTGGCTCCTCAGGCTCGGCTCTTCCATCCAGATGTTCGTTGAAGGGCGGGCACAGGGTCCTTGGGTCTGGTTTCAATGAGAGGCTTCAAACAGTCCATACCTTGGAGCAGACTCTAACCATCCATTCAGAACGGGGTGTGCAGTCCCCTGCCTGTTCCTAATCACAGGGCACAGCGCCTTTCTGGGTGTCTCTGCTCCTGCTCATGGGGTCTGTGGTTCTGTGACTGGGAAGGAAATGGAGGAGACGCTCTTCTTGCTGCTTTGGGACCTGGGCATACAGAGTCTGGGGGTTCTCTTCTCTTTCTGGGGGGAACACAGCCTTGTCCCAGTCCCTGAAGGACATTGGAGGCAGGACTGTCACCAGAACACCGTGCCTACCATGGGTAGCAGTTCAACATCACGGTCAGGCAGGTATCAGAGGAGGCCAGGCAGCTGGGTCCGGTGGTGAGTGTCCCAGACAGGTGGGGCGGGCTCCTGCAAGGCCTGTCAGAGTTAATGAGGGGGACGGCTTCTGCCCATGCCAGGCTAGGGGCTGTGGTCCCAGAGCCTCTTTCGGTTTCCCTTTATGATGTCCTTAGCCACACGTTTCCTGAGCCTTTGCTCCATCCTGTTTATATTTTCAACTGTACTGTCTCTCAGTTGATAGAGTTCATTTTCCCCACTTACTCCCTGCCTCCACCCCATTCCAGCCAACTCCCACTGGAAGAGGTCCCCAGCAGCACAAGGAGAGGATGTCCTGGCTTCAGGGTCATGGAGGTGCTTAGCTAGAGGCCATCTTGGCCAGCACAAGAGAGTCAGGGCAGCTGAGGCCTCCTGTCCTTGCTCTCTGGTGCCAAAGAGAGTTCTCCTGGGGAGGTTGCTGAATAATGCAAAGGAGGATTTATCCTGTCATTCTGTATATATTTACACATGTGCTAGGCTGTAGGGTTAGAGATGTAAGTGAATCTTCATGATTACTGCTTGGCGTTCATGGAGCTGATGGTGAATGGATAGATGAATGGATGAACAGATGGGTGAACGGATGGATGGGCGGGTGGATGGATACATGAATGGGTAGGTGAGTGAATAGACTTGTGGGTGGGTGGGTAAGTGGATGAGTGAATAGATAGGTGTGTAGATGGGTCAGTGGGTGAATGGATGGGTGGATGGGTGACTAAGTAGATGGGTGGGTGGATGAATGGGTGAATAGAGGGATGGCGGGCTGGCTGAGTGAATGGATAGATGGATGGATGGATGTATAAGTGGATGGATGGATAAATGAGTAGATGGATGGATGGGTGATGGATGAATGAATGGGCGGATGGATAGCTGGTAGATGAATGGATGGATGGATGGGTGGGTGGGCAAATGAATGGGTGGATGGGTGGGTGGATGGATGAGTGGGTGTTAGTGGGTGGATGGATGGATGGATGAATAAGTAGATGGGTGCGTGGGTGGGTGGATGGGTGGGTAGGTAGATGGATGGATGGACAAACATCCTGGACTCAAACCTCAGCTCCTGCCTTCACTAGTATATGACTTTGTATAAGTTGCTTAACATGCTTGTGTCTCAGTTTTCTCATCTGTTAAATGGGGATAACGCAGAGGGTTTTTCTGAACATAAAATGAGCAAATATATAAAGGGCTTAGAATAGGGCCTCCATAAGGTAGGTGCCATGCAAATGTTGGATTGTACCAGTGGTGGAGACAGATAACATTTACCAGGCAGTGTAGGGTGAGGGGACAGTTGACCAAAGCAGGGAGGGTACACAAGGTCCTGCATGTGAGACAGCATGGACTGCAACACCCCACAAATCCACACAAGGTCACGATGGTGTTGGGAGTAGTACCGAAAGACCATGGGGTTCTCTGAGAGCAACCTATTCTGGATTTAAAAGATCAGATCGGCAGAGGCTTCTTTGGGGAACAAGTATTTCAGTGGAGGGCACAAGAGTTAATTAACCTGAAATAGGAGGGGAGAGCTTCCAGGTAGAGAGAACAGAATATTCAAAGGCCCAAGGTTGAAAAGGGCTTGGGATCTGTGAGACGGCGAAGGTGGTTCAGGTGTAGAGAGCAGAAAGCTGGAGAAACCAGTGGTTCCACTTCCCATTTTAAAAATCTATAGTGTTAAACTCTTTCAATAAGGAATTCTTTTCCTTCTGCAGAAATCATGGAAATATCACAGCTAGGAGCTGGTGTGGGTCCCCATTACCCAGTTGTGGTCAAAGTGACAACTTTTCGGTAAAAAATGCCACCATGGATTTCATTGCTGTGGGAAAGAGTCAATACTCAGCATCTACGTGACGATAATTAACGTGTGGGTGGCCCACGGGAGACCCAGGATGTGAAGGAACTTTGTCCCACTCTCCCACCTCTGCTGCCCTGTCCAGCCCCCAGGATCTTCACAGTGAGCCGAGTCACCATCAGATGAACCCCTATGGCCCCATCTCCTCTGCTCCAGGCGGCCGGCGCAAGGAAATGGCATCTCCCCACAGCGAAAGCCAAGCCAAACAGATTAATTTTAGATGCATCTGCTGTAGATTAAACATTTGGAAAAGCCATTTTATAAATATTTTTTTTCCACAACCACATCCCCATATGGCCGCGAGCTCCGGTCTCATTCTGAATGCGCCGGGGGCCTCACGCATATGTATTTAATGCACACTCCAGGCTCGAGACTTCTGTTCCGGCCTCCAAGGAGCATTCTGGAGCAACTTTTAATCAGCTTTGGGGGGTTGCAACAGACTCCTTGGAGCAAACAAAGCGCCTGGAGCCACCCTGGGAGGGGGGGGATGAGGGCAGAGTCACCTCTCCTCAGTCCTCTCTCCCAATGGGTCCCACACTCCACTGTGTCTGATCTGTGCTGAACTAGACCCTGGGAGTTCTTTTCTTTCTAGAACTCCCTGTCTAGCAAAAAACTACATCTCAAAGGGTCAGTCCTGGCTCCCTGGAGCCACCAGACTCCCTGGGGAGTCACCCAGTCCCGTGGCTCTGCCTCCTACCTGGGGCTTTTGCCTCCTGCCCAGGCTGTCACTGGCCTTCTAACTGAGCTCCTTGTCCACCGGGCCACTCCCCCACCCCTACCCCCAGCAGCAGGAGGGCTCACATCTCTTCCTGTCCTTAAATCCAACACCGGTGAGTACTTGCTCTCCCAGTGAAGTCTGGATGCCTTGAGATGGCCATCTGGGTCCCATGAGGCCCTGTGCCTGCTGTTTCCCCTTCAGCTTGATTTTCTTTGATTTTGAAACAATTATAGATTCATAGGAACTTGCAAAAAAAAGTGCAAAGTGGTTGTGGATTGAGGACACACACCCCATTGAGATCTCACCCAAAGCTGTCAATGCAAGAGGTGTGGCAGGGACAGGACCTATGGACCACCAGGACCACATGGCACTGTGGTGACTGTGGGGCCAAAGGCCCCTGGCTTCTTTTGAATATAAGCAGCAGCAGAGTTTCAAATCTGAGTTGACTTTTGCCTTTGGGCTCTGTTGGTCACCTCTCCTCTGCCCTCTGCATTTCACTCAAAGCTCTTCCTCTTGTAGGCAAAATAGGTGGAGGTGACCATGCTCAAATCCTTATTTGGGAGGCTGCTCTGTGGGGCCTCTTCCTGGGGATTCAGCTCTACACTAGGAGGATGAACAGGGTGAACAAGGCCTGTCCCATGGGGCAGCTAGTACAAAGCCCTGTAGGAGGAGCAGCTCACTGTGTGCAGAGGACAGGGAGCAGCCCAGCATGGGACAGGGAGGAGCAGCCTGGGAAACAGGCTGTCATGTGTATTAAACCAGGGCCCCAGCTCTCGAGACAAGACTGGGAGAGTCCTGCTGTGCCAGCTCTGTCTCAACTTTGGCTTTACCCATCAAGGGAAGAGTCCTAGGTAGGTGTCTTTGGCCTGGGCCCTAAAAGCTGTGTGGGATGATGGATGTCACCAAAATGCCTAAACTCACAATCTTTTCTGCTACTCCCAAAGTCTTCAGAGTCTCGTACAGTCAATGCTCACTTGGAGTTGGACGGTGGCAAGCAACAGAAACTGATACTGACTTCTTAAAGACTTGATGGGAGGGTTTTTTGCGGGGTGGGACAGGGAGGGGAGGCTGGAGCACTGATTTAGAGTAGACAGCTCTGGGTAGAACCAGAGGTCAAGGTAGGGGAACAATGAGACTCACTGGGCTTCTTGCAGGAATGAAGAGACTATTTCTTCCAACATCTAGTCATATAATCACTCAGCTGAAGAGTCGAACTTCTAGAAGAGAGAGCACTGTGCACACCTGGGCTGATTCTCTACCCAGCCCCATCCATTCTCCATCCTTCTGCACTCTATCCTGAGGCCTGAGAAAACAGCCCCTGAAAACTGCATCAACCAGCTCCCCCATCCCCCCACTTCCAGATGGGTTTGGTCAACACCTTCACCTGCCGAATGCAGGGTGGGAGGGAGATAGGAGAGGTCGTTTATCCTTCCCCCACCTGGTTGGGGCCACAGATCCTGTGATAGGGGCATGAACGGTTCCTGACTGTAGCTCCAGCTCCTCCTGATCTCTGCTAACACAGTTTCCAGCCCTTGCTGGGGGTGGTGACAGCTCTCCACTCATGTTAGTCTGGGTTGTATCCCTACCTCTGGATGGCTCCTCTGCACATACCGTGCTCCCTCACTGTAGTTTGCACTTGGGGGAAATCTCAATTGTTCCTTCTCTGGGCAGTGACTGGGCAACACCTCCTGGCTGGCCATAGTGAAAAGTGAACAGGTCAAAGAGACTCATCAGGTACCCTGCCAGAGGAGTGGGATCTCCAAATCTCTGCATTCAGTAGGCGAATGGAGGTGAATGCAGGTCCTCCAGCCTGCCCCGTGAATGGACACAGTGGGCAAGGGCAGCCACTCAGGCGCTTAGGCAAAAACACACAGGTGCTACCACGGGCTGTTGGGTAATTTGCACTAAGATGATGGCAGATGAATGGTTAATGGAGCATTGTGGGTAGAAATTTGAATGTTATTTAATCATAATTTAAGTTTAGAAAGTCACCTATGGCTAGTGACTACTGTGTTGGAGGTTGCAGGCCTAGATGGGCTAGACAGACACAAAATAAATAATTGTACAAGTAATGATGTCATTGTACTCCTGTGCCATATAATGTGACATTTGGTCAACAACTGACCATATATACAATCATGGTCCCTTGAAATTATAATGGAGCTGAAAAATTCCTAGCAATGTCATAGCCCTCATAATATCACAGCACTTATTACTCACGAGTTTGTGATGCTGATGTAAATAAACCTAGTGGCGCTCCTAGGCATGTGAAAGTCTAGAACATACAGGTACGTACAGTATGTAACACTTGATAATGATAACAGAAAACCATGTGCTGCTCTACACTTCTGTTATTTTAGAGTGTACTCCTTCTACTGATTAAACATGACCTCCAGCAGGTCCTTCAGGAGTTGTCCAAAAAAGGCCCTGTGATCACAGGAGGTGACTGTCCCATGCCTGTTACTGCCCTGAAGACCTTCCAGAGGGACCAGGTGTGGAGGTAGATGACAGTGATATTCACAACCCCCACTCTGGGGAGGCCTAGGCTGATGTGTGCATTTGTGTCTTCGTTTTTAATAAAAAAGTTTAAAAAGTAAAAACACAAAAAATTTTGAAATTGAAGAAAGTTGATAGGTTAAGGATAAAAAGAAAGAAAATATAGCTATAAATGTGTGTAAGCTTTAAGCTAAGGCTGTTATTACAAAGAGTCAAAAAGTTAAAAAGAATTGTTTATATAGTAAAAAAGTTACAGTAAACTAAGGGAATTTATTATTGAAGAAAGAAAAATATTCTTCGTAAATGTAGTGTAACCTAAGTGGAGGGTGTTAATAAAGTCTACAGCTGTGCTGCGGGGTAACACCCGAGGCCTTCACGCTCACTCAGCACTCACTGGCTCACCCAGAGCGACTTCTGGCCCTGCGAGCTGCAGCCATGGCACATGCCCTGTACATGTGCTCCGTTTTTATCTTTCATACTGTATTTTTACTGTGCCTTTTCTGTGTTTAGTTCTGTTTAGTTACACAAATGCTCACTATTGTGTTACAGGTGTCTGCAGTGTTCAGGAGTCACCTGCTGCATAGGTGTGTAGCCTGGAATGACAGTCCACACCACCTAGCACAGACACGCAGGGGACTACACGGGCTAGGTTCACACCACAGCTGAACTGCCGTGTAATGACTATCGCCATGTACTGGTCTCGCTGTGGCCCGTCCACATCCCTTCTGAACAGGTTACCAAGGAGAGCTTATTTCAGTGGAGAACTGAAAGGTTACTCTGAATTAGCAAAGCCAAGGTTGGAGGAGGACCTTCCAGGCAGTGAACAGCATGTGCACAGCAGGGAGGTGTGAGGGAGCTGGCCCTTGGGGAGACTGACTGCAGAGTGAGTGTGGAGAGGGCACCAGAGATGGTGGGTGGACCGGGGTCAGCCCTAGTGGGTGAAGGCTTTGCACATGGCAAGGGAACAGCATCCCTGCCCCACACGACAGGGCATCGGGCTTGGGAGAAGCAGAGCCTTGTCCAGGACTATCCCCAGCGGAGGTAGCCACTTTCGCTGGGAAGGAGGCTTGGTTCATGAACTCCAACCAGGAGTTCCCTGGAGGTGACATAACCCAGAGGCTGGGACATCAATGCAGAGGCTGACAGGGAGTGAGGGGTGGCAGCTGGTTGATAGGAAGAGCAGGAAGTGGGCAGAGGGCAGTGTGAGGTGGGGTTCTCCTTTCTCTGGGCAACTCTTGATGGAACCAATGTTCAGGCTTCCGAGTCTCAAGACCAGAGTTCAAATCTACTCCTCAGCCCTAGAGTCAGCATGTTCTCATTTCTGAACCTCAGTCTTCGCAGCTGCACAATGGACTGAAGGAATTTATCCAAATTGCCCAGCACAGTAATTCTCAGAATGTGTGGTCCAAGGACCCCAAGAGAGTCCTAAGGCTGTGATTAGCCTTTTGATCCTCACTGTTTGCTGAGAATACAGTGGAGTTTCCAGGCAGCTACATGGCTTGTGAGGACATCATTGCTCTGCTGGCTGGTTAATGAGCACACAATTGTGACTCTCCTGTTTTCAAGATTTACTAGTTTTCATTTCTAACACAGAAATATTTATTGATATAATCTGTTGGCCAAAGCCCCTTTGGGGTTCTCAGTAATTGTTAAGGGATCTAAAGACCAACTCATTTGAGATCTTCTGGTCTAACACCTGCCACAAGGATCTAATAGGTCCCCAACATCAGTAACATTGGCAAACGTGCCCATTTCACAGACAAGGAATAGAGCATACCAGTGTGGTTTGGGGGTTGCAAGCAACAAAGACCAACTCTGCCCTGGGTGAGTGAGGATGGACTGGGCTCTCTCAGTGCAGAAGCCAGGAAACCAGGCTTGAGAGGGGGAAGCAAGGAGCAGCCTCCGAGGGCTGGCTGAGTGGAGCCACTATTTCTGGTCTTGCTGTCTTACGGAGCTGTTGAGAAACTCCAGACGCTCCTGGGAAGAGGTTGGATACAGAGCCAGGCCAGTGACATTTTTCCCTCTAAAACTTGTTTTTTGAGACAGTCTCAATCTGTTGCCCCAGGCTAGAGTGCTGTGGTGTCATTATAGCTCACAGCAACCTCAAATTCCTGGGCTCAAGTGATCCTCCTGCCTCGGCCTCCCGCAGTGCTAGGATTACAGGTGTGAGCCACCGTGCCTAAACTGGAAACTTGGATATTAAACAAGAAGGCCTATCCCTGGGACCTGGGGACCCTATTTTGCCAACAGCCACTTGCAGGAAAGGGAAGTTTATCTCAGACCCCCTGTGGCTCCTGGGGACAAATACTTAAAGCAGCTCCTCCCTTAGAAGGTAACCTATGTTGAATGAAGACCAATCCTGTCTGTCCTTTTAAATCCACAACAAATTTCCTCCTCCCCACCATCCATAAGCTCCCCAGCCCCCTCCAGTGATGCGTGTTTTTGTGGAGGGCCGTGTGCACTCCGCTTCCCGCCAGCAGGAAATATTTCACTGGGTTTATTGGAGAAATTGCCTGTCAGATATGATTATTTGTTTGGAGTTTTGTATATCAAATTCTGCCAGCGCTGGCACACTGTCACACAGAGTTTATAGGTATGTGGCAGACACAATCCCATTAAATGCTCCTTAAAAATATGCTTGGTTAAAAACAACAGCCACCTTCGCCTTATTTACAGTTAACATAAAGAATCACAATGTCTCTCTTCCCCGGGGACTGCCTGTGTCTGGCTGTGTTTGCTGCCCCCACGGCGAGGAGGCCAGGAGACAGACAGTCCTCTTCGTCTGAAATTCATTTCCTCTGTGCCATGATTGCTCCATCCCAGCAGGTGAGACAGATCCAGACTGCTAACCCTGAAAAAGGAATCCATCTGGCTTGGCGAACATCGTGTTTTGGACAGGGATTTGATCAGCAGAATTAAAATGTCAAAGAAACCCATCTCTCCACCAGCCTTTGTGAGATAAATACTTTCTGTTGTTGAGAATGTGTGCGAAAACTGTGTTTCATTTGAATTTTGCAAACTGGGAGACCTGTTGCGTCAGGGCTGACGGCCTCCTGGCACACTTTGCCTCTCCCTGGGCCCTCCTTGGTCCAGGTCTGGATCCGTATCCTCTTGGCCAAGTGCCTTTCTCAGCTGGAGGGACCTGATACCCAAGTCTGGTTGCAAACAGCTGATAATGCTGGCGAGGGGGCCCCTCCTTGGGCCTTGGGAACGAGACTGTGCTGAATGTGGCGCCTACCAATAAGGGCGGGGTTGACACACATCTGTTCAAATAAGTTAATGCGCCTCTTTCAACAGACTCTTTTGGCAGGGACAAGGGGCCCACCTGACCGTGGAAGCTGCCCACTGGGCCCCTCCTCCAGGTCCATAAAGCATCTTTTGTGCTTCCGCTGAGCCAGGCTTTGACAAAGGAGCAGCTTCGCTGGTCTTCTGGGTGAGGCCAACTGGCCTACTCTTGACATCAGCACAGCACAGAGGAAGAGGGTGGGCTCAGAGAGACTGAGAGAGACTTCCCTCCTTCCTTAATTTCTCACGGTGGCTGGAAGGGGAACAGCTACTACATTCTTCACCAAAAGAGAGAAATAGAAAGAAACTACTTATAAATCCATGCATTTCTGTTACAGGGAAGATATTTAAGGGGAAGCCAGGGTGATCCTGAGAGCCCACACTGCAGTGCCCCAGGGGCTGCTGGCTTTGCTCACTTCCCCAAATAGCACAGCCTCCAATCCTGGTCTGTGCCTCAAAATCTCACGAAAGGCAGGGTGTGGCTCTCACTCACATTGCCACAGACAAAAATCTCCCCTAATCCAGAATCAAGAGCTGTTGAGTGCTCCCCCATCCCAGCAGCCCTACCCCTGTCTCTGGGGCTATCAAAATGGACACACAACTGCCCCAGCCTTTGGGGAGTGCTTGGGCCAGTGAGGAGCAGAGGCAAGCTCAAAGATTGGACCATAAGTGAGACCCCCTCCTCCTGCTGGGCTGTGGATCCTGTGAAAGAGGAATGACGGGGGGCAGTGGGCATGGGGAGGGAACACCCCAACACTGTCACCACTCCTACATTCCTGCTTTCCAGCAAATTGGCTCTTCCTTCACGGAGCCACCCTTCCCCGTTTAGGGGGTTTGTGATGGGCAGGAAAGTGAAGTGTTACCAATCAGAACCTCCAGCTTCAAATTCTAAGCCAGACCCAATTCAGATCCTTTCCTGAGATTTCACACCTGGAAACCAAGAGAGACAAGTTCTTCCTTGAGCTTAGAGCCTGAGGGTGTAAGAGCCACACTGCCTGTGTCTACGTGCCCTTTGGTGGGGTGGATCCACTCACCCCTGTGAGTTGAGAGAGAGAAAGAGTGTGTCCTAATGATGTCCGTTGCACTCCAAGATCCAACAGTGCCTGAGGCTGTCTCCCTGAATTCTTCAGTTGTGTGAGCCAGTAAATTGCCCTGTTCTGTTTAAACCTCACGATGAGTTGGGTTTTCTGTTCCTCTTGATTGGCGTGGGACCTAAATGTTCTTTGTGGAGGAGGCATCATTGGCAGGGGCCTTTAAACCAGTGGGGATTTAGGGAGGGGCAGGGGATCAAGAGAGAGATGTGATGGGGGAACCCAAGCCTGCAGGGGACTTCCTGCCTCTGTGACTCGGCACAGCTGACACTCAACGTAATCAAAGAATGATGAACCTTTAGTGGAATGTGGAAGAGATTTGATGAGCACATGCAGATATGTCTGGAAAGACAGGTGTGGAGACCTGGGACATCTCAATCACTCCCGAGCTCCAGAGCAAAAATATTTAACATGCTCCCCAGCCAAGGACATTTAGCACCAAGCTTTGGTTCTTCCCAGAAAACTCCCTGGGATTTGGAATCTGCACAACTCCACCTGACCTCCTGCCGCGTTCACACATCTTCCTTTCAGGAAAAAAAAAACTCACTTTAAATTAATAATTGCACCATCACCTGACTTATAAATGCAAAAGCAACTTCACGTCAGCGTTTTGGGCACCAGGAGACAAAGTGGGAAATTATTTCTTGACTCCATTCATGGCCCCAAGACAGTTGCATCCATAAGGGTGTCAGGAAGGAGTTATTGTCTGTGCAGCAAAAGACTGGAATTTCAGCAATTGCTGGATGATCTAATCCAGAGTGAAGCTCCCTTTTCCCTGCCAGGATGGTACTGGAGCACTTTTGAAATGCTAATGTTTTCAGACCCAGACTCTTCATTTTTCAATATCTCAGACAGCGTAGTAAATTCTGATGTCAGTGCCTATCGATTTTACAATTTCCTTGTTTCCTTCCCTGCTCCCCCGCCCTCGCCTGCTATGTCTTTGATCTTATTTATGAAAGTCTCAACATCCCTAAGGGAGCAGGCTCAGGGGCTACCAGTCAGTCATACCCACCTGGAGCCCCAGGTCCAGACTTGCCTGTCACAGGCGCCCGGCCTCCTTTCCCAACTGTCAGGGCTTTCTTAGTCCCAGTTCTGTCTGCAGCCTCTGGGGACCATCAGTGATGCTGATCACAGGGACCCAAGATAAACAAGACTTGGTTCCCCTTGTAGGGCTCACCGTCCTGTTGGAGAGAAAGCAGGGGGTGTGAGGGCCACAAAAGGGAGACTGAAATCCAGGGGGAGCATGGACAACAGCTGAACGTTCAGGGAGGGCCTGCAAAGGCACCAGTGACACATTTTCATGTCCCCTGCCAGGCACGTGCGAGACCTCCTTTGACTCTGGCCATGCCCCATGAGGGGTATTCCCCATTCCCATTTTACAGGTGAAGAAACTGAGGCTTAGAGAGGTAATGTGACTTGCCTGGGACTGAGCAATGCTAGAATTCGCACCAGACTTGTGCCCAGATCTGTAACACTCTAAGGTTAGTGTTCTGAGTAAGTACTATATTTTACAAGTCACCACTGAGCCACCAGCAGCATGAGGGGGTTCAGACCTGGCAAAAAATCAGCTTCACGTCCCTGGTACATTTTCTCTCTCATGCTCCTAAACCACTGCTTCCAGCCACCTTCTCCCAGGGTCTCCCTGCTCCCCACTGTGAAGCTTATTTCTAATTTTATTGTGAAAACACACATCTGTGTCCCTCTGTGACCAATGATTGACCCTGTTTCCACAGAAGGTGCAACCCTCCTCTTGGGTATCATCAGATTTCCCCTCTGTTGGATCATTTCTATTAGCTGCAAAGATGCCTTAAATTTTTCTCTGCTTTTTAAGAAAAATCCTCTTTCTTTTCCTTTCTTTCTTTCTTTTTTGCAGTTTTGGCAGGGGTCAGACTTGAACCCGCCATCCCATGGGGCCGGCGCCCTACTCCTTGAGCCAAAGGCGCCGCCCAGAAAAACCCTCTTTCTTGACGTGCATGCAGGTGCCTGAGTGTCAGCTCACTCAGCAGCCCAGACTGGAGCTCCTGAGGGCCCCCCAAGCCTCCCAGCAGACCCCATTCTTTTAAAACCCTTGCGTGGAGCCCTTCTTGGCCTCTCTCTCTGTCCCTTTCTCCCTCCCCCACACGGGATCCGTCACAAATCTGCATCAGTTCTCTCAGTCAGCCCGTCACCCCCTCCCCCACTGCTAAATTGGTTCAGGTCACCAGACGTCCCTGGGGTGACTGTCACTTTTTGTCTCCCCTGGCACTCTCCTCCCCAGCACCCTTCGCCAACCCCAGTCTGTATCCCACACAGGAACAGAAATTCGCAAACATATAAGCCTCACCTAGTCACAGCTTTGTTCAAAATTGGCGAGTTTTTGTTTTTTTTTTTTCTCACCAAAAATATAAGTTTTTCCAAGGGCCCACAGCACCCTTTCAGATCTAGACTGGCCATTTCACTCTCTCCATGCACGTTCAGGGGCTGAACTGTTTGCTGTACACAAAAGTGTATATTCCTCCATGGCGCTGAGATAAAACTTGGCCTGTGCCAGTGTCCACTCGGTCATTCACTTGCCACCGTCTCCCGACACTGTGACACACGTGCCCTGCAGGAGGAGTGGGGTTTCCTTCACCCCTATGTCGTCGGTGCCCTGGGTTGTGCCAAGCAGAGTGGGCACTGGAGAAATGTTTGTTGAATGAGAATTTCTGGACAGAGCCAGGGATGTACATGAATTGTATGAATAACCCAAACTCAGTGTTTGTTATGTGGAAAGTCAGGAACATCAGCGTTTGCAGGTTGGGATTTTCGTTCCCAGGGAGAGGCAGGACACTGCCCTGGTCCTGCTGCTTCCCAGGGTGCTGGGCCCTGCTCTGAGACACTGGTTTCGAAAGAAAGTCATCTCTAATGTACACACGCTTCCGAATGTTGTCCTTGCACTCTTGGGCACTCACCCCAGAGGAATGAAATTTATATTCTCCCCAAAACATGTGCACAAAGGTCTATGGCAGCTTCATTCTCAGTGGTCCTAAACTGGAAGCAACCGAGATGCCCCTCAAAGGCAAGTGGTTAAACATCCATGGAACATCCACACGGTGGATGCCGCTCACCGCGGATGCGGCAACCTGGGTGGATCTTCAGAGAGCGTGCTGAGCAGGAAAGGCAATCTCTTATACACACACGAGATCCATTTAGACAATACTTTTTAAATGGCAAAATAATACAGAGAACACATTAGTAGTTGCCAGGTTTGGGAGGAGGAGGCTGCGTATGACCCGGCGGCATGGGGGCCTTTCAGGGGAACCGTTTTGTCCCTTGACTGTGGTGGGGTCACAGTAACCTACACACGATAAAATCTTACAGAACTGAGTACACATACTCAAATGAGTGCATATAAAGTTGCTGGGTTGCAGCAATGTCAATAATCCGGTTGTCATGTTATGTCACCGTTGTGTGTGACCTTACCATTGGCCCCGGGGGAAAAGGTTCTCAGGATCCTCTGTATTATAGTAGAACCTCTGACACCCAAGGGACTGGGTCAACAAACTAGTCAGCACACAGAACTAGGCCTACTGTGCCAATGTGTGTGGTGTCTGCCCAGTCTATGAAAATCAGGTCAACTTAAGGAGAGGCTCAGTGTCAACAGTGCAGGTTCTACTGTATTTCTACAATTATCTCAACATAAAAAGGTAATTAAAGAAAGAGTATGTTAACCAGTTTAATGTAAGCATTCCAAATTGCCTATAAAATCAGCATACTGTACCGCATACGTGCATTAATGTACACAATTATGATTTAATAAAAAAAAAAAAAAAAGAAAAGAAAGAAAGAAAGTCGTATGGTTTGAAAGCTCATGTTGAAATTTAATCCCCAACAGGCAGTACTGAGAGATGGGTTCTTTAAAAGGTGATGACAGGATAGAGATGGTTCTGCCCTCATAATGGATTAATCCACTCTTGGCTCATAGATTAATGGGTTGGGGTGGTAATCATGGGATTGGGCTGGTGACTTTATAAGCAGAGGAAGAGAGACCTGAGCTAGTCAGCTCAGCCCTGGGCCACCTTGGGCCTCTGCAGAGGGTCCCCACCAGCAAGTGGGTCTTTACCTGCTGTGGCCCTGTGACCTGAGCCTTCTCAGCCTCCATAACTGTAAGAAATAAATTCCTTTCCTTCATAAATCACCTAGTTTCAGGTATTCTGTTATAAGCATCAGAAAATTAACTGAGACAGAAAATAAACAGAAAAAGTCAACAGTCAGGTTTGAGAGACTGACTTAGAGGGGGTGCGGGCACTGGGGCACCCCCGGGAAGAGTGGTTACCAAGCCGAGGCTGTGACATCCTTTGGAGCCAGTTACTGAAAGACAGGGACCGGTGTTTCTTGGCAGCAAGAACTTACATGAGCAAAGACCCAGAGGCAAAAGGGAGTATTGTCCCTGGGGACAGGGAGGGAGGTTCAGACTGCGTGGAGCTGGGAGGAGATCCTGTGAGGGGGAGATGGTAGGTGGGCAGGGCCCAGGTCACGGGTGGGATCCACAGAGAATGGAGGTCTGTCTCTGAGAACTAACTCCAGCCCTCTGTCACGAGAAGGGACAGGCCTTTTGCCCTCGCTGTCCTGTTCTCCTTGACAGCTCCATTCAGAGCCAGGCTGTTCCCCTTCTGGAGGTGCAGACTGGTCACTAGGTTAGGCAGACAGGCAGCAAGGGAGGAAGAAGATTTGTGCAGAACACAGAAACTACTCCTTATATTCAGAACACAAATTCAAACAATGAATTGGGGTTTTTTCTTGTTTGGTGTGATGTTTCATTTTGTTATTACTGTTTCTTCTCTTCCTAGACATGTCTTGGTGATAAAGTAAAGCCAGAACCTGCCCCCTTTGTCTCCTGTCCTCTCAGGCAGATGCTGCGGGTGGGGGTAGGTCACAGTGTCAGGAAAAGGCTGGAGGGAAGATGTGTGACCGCCCTCAGTCAATTAATGGCAATAATTACACTGTAAACAGTCTGGCACATAATTAAGGAGAAGGCCAGGACAGGGGCACGCACCCTGGAGAGACTGACATAATCAGACAGCTGGGGGGAGCTCATCCCCCAAGAGGACACCAAAGTGCTGGTGTCATCCCCAGGAAGACGCAGCCTCCCCATTCCTGAGCCCACCTTCCAGCAGAGCCATATCCTGGCCAGGTGCCTGGCTTTGCAGTGGGGACTGCCCCTGTCCCAGTGCTTATGCCCAGAGACAAAACAAGCCCCAGGGAGCAGCTTGTCCTGGGAGGGAGGGTGGCTGTTTCTTGGCCACCAGAAACTCTGGAGGCCTGAACCTGAAGTCACCCTTTCCCTCTCCTTCCCCAAGCTGCTTCACCTACAGTCTCCAAACCCACTCCTGCGCCCACACCCCAAGGCCCAGAGTCCACCTCAAGTCCCTCTCTCCTATCTGATGCCCAGTTCACTCATTCATTTGTTTATGTACTCCACAAATATTGGGTAGGAGCCTCCCAGGAGCCAAGTTCTTTGTCACCCCCCCAAAAATGTCAATTCTACCTCCCAAATGTCCTCCATGTCCACCCTCTCACATGGAGCAAGGCCCTGTCCCCTCACTGATGACAGCCAACTCCTCCTGGCCTCCTGACATCCTGTCCAACCCACCAGGGTAAGATTAGAAAACACAAGTCTGGCCAAGTCCTTTCTCTGCTGACAGCCCCCCAAGAGCTTACCTGTGTCTCTGCGTGGAGGCAGAGTCTCATCCAGGCCCCGTGTCCCACCCAGCTGCATCTTCTCCCCTCTCCTGAGTCCTGAGGTGCAGCCTGAGGTCTCTCTGTCCTCCTGCTTATAGCCCTCCGCACAAGCTCTTCCCTCTGTCAGGGACACACTCTCTTCCTCTCCTCCACTTGCCCAGAAAACTTCAGCTTTTTTATTGTCCAGTTTCAATAGCCTTTCTTCAGAGGAAACTCATCTGACCCTCCTTCTTGAATCAAGTACCCCATACATGGTTTTATGATTCCATGATGTTGCCTTTTCATGGTTAAATATTTTGCTAATTATTTATTTAATGTATTCCTCCCGGATGAATTTTTGTAAGTCCCACAATAGCAGGGCCTCATGTGGCTTGCTCATTGCGGCATCTTCAGTGCCAAGAGTGGTGTCTTGCACCTAGTAGGTTTTCCCTTCATTGAATGAATACGTGAGTAAATCAATGTGTGAATAAATGGCTCTTATTTCCCCCTGGAACAAACAGGGAGCAAATCACACATTCAACTTTCCAGTTTGTTTTTTTCTCTTTTGCAATCCACCTTGAGCATTTTATTTATTTCTGGTTTGATTCTTGTCATTGATCATTTCTGTCTTTCAGGTTCCCAGGGTTGTGAGGATTAAAATGGCTACAAAGTATTGTATGTTCCTCCCCTGGTTGACTGCTCTTGAGCCTTGGTTGGTCTGTGACGGATTGGACCCGTGGGTATGGGGGAAGAGCTGCTCTGTCAGCTGCAGATTTGACAGCAAGAGCACTACCATGTGCTGCTTCTTTCCTCTTGAAACCTGAACCGCCACGGGTGCGTCTGACGGCTCTGAGGCTGCCATGCTGTGAGGAAGCCCAAGCTGGCCACACGCTGAACCACGTAGAGAAAGGAGGAGGAAGAAAAGAGAAAGAGGAAAAGGAGGAGGAGGAGGACAGAGATGCCCAGCCAGCCAGCTGTTCTCTGCTCTTCCTAGCTCAGGTTGGACCTTTGCTGTGCCTCCACCACCTGACCCAGAAAATCGTGATACATCGTGGTGATAAATCCACAAATCAGTGTGTTAAGCCTTGCTGTTTGGGATAGTTTGTTATACATGATAGATGACCAGAATAGGAGTTCCTCAGCTTTGGCAGGGAAGACAAAGCTTTCAGGCATTTAAATAATGCCTCATCCATGCCCTCCTCACCACACTTGCAAATTCTCCCAGGACAGAGCCTGTCCCCCTAAAGTACTGCTCTAACTAAAAATGCACAGATAAACAGCAAACCCACGGGTTTCTGACTTAGGAGACAGAAGCATTCCTTTGGTTATGTGTTTTGGAGAGTCTTTGCTTGTGGTCTTTTATTTTTCCAAAACAGACTCTCAGTTGGTTTTCATTATCCATGTGACTGCTGGAAAATTCTCATCCCTAATGCAAAGCCTATATTTTAAGAACATCAAGCAAGAAAATTAGGAAGAAAACTATGTCCAGAAGGCGTGGAGCATTCCAGAGTATGCTGGGGGCGGGGGTGGGGGGTGGGGAATGTCTGAGGCCAGAAAGCTCCTCCTTTCTTTTCATGCCACGATCCCAGCCTGCAACTCCCCTGTGGCCTGAGAGCTGAGTCTTGAATACGGTGGAGGTCAGAGCAGTTGGGGTGAATATAGAAGTGCAGTAGAGCCTCCATAGTTGACCAGCTCCTTACAGTGACCACCTCCTTGTGTTGACCTAATTTTCATACACCAGATATGCACCACATGTACTAAGGCCGAGCTCCTTATGCTGACCACCTCTGCATGTTGGTTGACCAGTTTGTTACAGCCCCTTGGGTGGTCAACTTACGGGGGTTCGACTGCACTTCAATGTACAACATCATTTATTTGCCTTCTCTGCCTAAGCTGCAGACTCCATTCTGGTCATCTGTTGCTGTGATGTGTTTGTTGGCTGAACAGAAGTGGCCTTTCCTTTGAAGCTGGGCTGGACGGGTCTTGTCTGCAGGTAGAAATGCCCCACATTCCACATTGACTTTAGGGCCAGCTGCACAAAGTCACAGCATCTAGTGAATTGTCTGCAGCTTTGAGAGACTCTCGCTGACAACCTTCCTCAGACTAAATGCTTGGGAGAAGGTATGCAGATGGCTTTCATGGAGGGGGGACCAGGACAGATGCCACATGGAAGAGGAGGAGGAGCTTCATCTCTTTCACCATGAAATGGTTGTTTCTTTTAGGGTAGAGGAACCAGTCCCTGAAGAGTGGGGGAAGGACTTTAGGTAGAGCCAGGGAGGAGGTTTGGATGAACCGTAAAGGATCGGGGTGCAGGGAATCCCTGAGACAGATCATACTGACTCTGCCTGGGGTGGAGAAACAGTGGTAGCCTGTGCTTGGGGTGGCCCAGAAAGGCCCTGAGGGGTAGGGGAGAGAGAAACCATCAGTTCAAACAGAACATTCAGGGTTGATTTGGTCACAAGTGACAGGGGGCTAGCCTGGCTTGTGGGCAAATGTTCCAGACCCTTCCGTTTTACAGATTGCTCTCTAGAAGCCCAGGCCATCTTCTCTAAACATTCTTTAAAATTCAGCCTTGTCTTATCTGCTCTTTTTTAAATCCTTCAGTTCTTCTAAGAGTCTATCTTGCACGCCTTGGCTCTGGTGAGCTTCCTTGGTTTCAATATATCCCACAAGGCCCCAGACCCCACCAAGGCTTCTTTTATCTCCCTGTGCTCATTCTGCTCTCTTCTACCTCAGGACCTTTGCACATGCTGATCCCTGAATGTCAAATGCTTTTCTCTACTCCCCTTACCTAATTAACAACAACTCAGCCTTCGTATCTTGACCAGTTATCATGTTTTAGGGGAAACATCCCCTGAGCCCACCCACCGGGTTTATGTCCTCTAAGTTCTTCTAGCCTCATTACATCTCCCTTTAATTCCAAGTCAGAGTTTGAGTTTGGGTCATTATGAGCTGTCTCCCTCGCAAGCAGGGTAGCCCTATGAAGACAGAGACTCGTCTCTTTTGGTCCATCATTCAGAAAATTCCCTGAATGAATGGTGATGGGATCATTCACTTGCAGTGGAAGAGCGAATCACTGGGGCCTGGTTCGTTCTGATTTGCCTCAGGTTCACCTAGAATGGTCTCGAAATTTCCTCAAGAAAGGGCAAGTCCTGGTAGATCTGTCTCCCATGAGGGAGGAGAGGAATTTAATTCATTTTATTTTTATGGTGCTACCAGGGGAACAGGTTTCAAGGCCCTGGAGCAGTCCCCTTCCCTGCCCTCTCTCTTGTGATAAACCACATTGATTGGCCCAAGCCCTGATCCTTACCTCATACCATATAGAAAAGGCAATTCTAAACTATTTGTGAATTTAAGAAGTAAAACAGTAAGCAAAGATGATAATAAAGGAAATTATCTTTCTGCCCTTGGGATAGGCAAGAATTATTAAGCAGGACACAAACGGCATTGACTGAAATGGGAAGGAAGGATTGCTGAACTGGACTTCATTACAGTTAAGAACTTCGATCCAGCAAAAGAAACCATCAGGAGACTAATACAGAGGCCACAGAGCAGGGAAAACAACATGCGCAGTGTAGGTATGTAACAAAGCACTTGTACGTGTAGGATATATGAAGGACTCCCGCAGATCATCAGAGGAAAGACAAACCATGAGAAAGATGGACCGAAGACTGGAAAAGGTGCTCCCAGAAGAGGAGATGCTGAGGCCCAGAAACCTCATCAGAGGAGAGTCCCTTCTTCAGTCATTAGGCCAGTGCCACCCACGCTCACCAAATGACCCACACTTACGTCATACTTGGGAAATGCCAAGTGTGGGTGAGAACGCGGAGCAACTACCTGCTGGTGAGAAGGTGAGATGCTTTGACTTTGAACATTGACAATATCTGGTAAAGCTGAACGTGTGTATGCCTTGGGATCCACCAAGTCTCTTCCTGAGCAGAGACCTTGCAGCTGCGTGCACGCGTGTCCAACAAAAAACTTGGATGCACAGAGCAGCACTGTTCATTATAACCCCAAACTACAGAAACAGCCCGACCATCAAGTGTAGAGAGGGCACGTACAGCGTGTTTCACATAGTGGACGAGTCCTCAGCACAAGGGGAATAAAGCAGTGAACGCTGTGTCGCTCCACCCACACCCACCATCATAGACTTTAAATAGTGCAAAAGAAGACAGAGCAGGAAGATGGCGTTCAGTGCGACTCCATTCACAGCCAGCTCGAGACGAGACAGCACCAATCACGGGGACATGTGGGGCAGAAACTGGTACGGGCTGGGGGCTGCTTAGGTTGGAGCTGTTCTTTTCTTCACGGGGAGGTGATAACACAGTGCAGGCACTTGGTGAAGATTCCTAGAGTGGAACACTCATGGTGTGTTTGCTTATCCAAATGTGAGCTGTATGTCTATTAATGTTTACCTAAAAACTACATAGAAAGAAATAAAGTAGGCGCAGAGCCCAGCCACTCGCTCCCGATACCCATTTTATTTTCCTCTGTAGCACCTGTGAGATGGAGTCATTCGGCGTCCAATTGTGCGAGTTTAGAGTAACTTAAAATGCCTGCATCTCAGCTATGGAATGAAGGAACAGTGGGAACAACACCTTCACAGGGTTGTCGTGAGGTTAACTGAGCTGGGATCTGCAGAGTGAATGAGCTCAGGGCACGTGCACAGATTCCTGCAGTCAGAAGAGCTTTTCCCGCTCGCGGTGATGACCTTGTTCATGGAAAGTCGTCCGTCGCCCTGGCTAAAATGCAGACTTCGAGTGAGCAGGGGTGTCCTCAGCCTTGATCCTCACTGCACCTAGTACAGTGACTTGACTACTGTGGATGCTTAATTAATATTCATCAAAGAAATGGCTGAGCAAAAATCAGGGGAACTTTGAGGCAGAGCCAGTACCAAGAACAGGTTAGAAAAGGTGGCATCTCTGGTACAAGTGCCAAAGGGAGGGAAGCTCAGTGTGGCAGCAGGTGGACGGGGGCCGGCTGGGCCCCCACTGGCTTGTCCAGTGCCTAGAAGGGGCAACTCAAATATACAGAGCCACAAATGACTTAAACCTTGGTGAGGAAAGGAAAATAAAGGAAGAGGCGACCAGTGGGATGAGGCAACGCCTGGTGCCTACTTTCCTGGGACTCCTGGCTCTGAGGTCAAAATGAGTCCGAAAGTTGCCCCTTGCCAGTATAAATTTGGCTTTTTTTTTAAAAAAAGTTATGCCAGGACCACCAAAGACCAGCAAGAATGTTCCCTGCAGGCATCGAACCAGATCACAAAGCCTCCCCTGCCACATTACAATGAGGCAGTCCTCATCTTCCTTTATTGCTGAGGTCCCAAACTAGCTGTGAACAGTGACCAGAGGACAGGAGCTCCCGAGGACCCGAGCCCAGCCTGGAGCAACTGCCAGCAGCGAGCACCCATGGCCCAGCCGCTTAATTCTACCCAAGGAGGCCATGGGGGATGGTGCAAGTGTGCCCCTACCTTTTCTAGAGAGCACTGTCTGACAGGACGTAATAAAAAATCTTTTAATCTTTGTCACTGTGGGTAGGCAGGAAGGCCAAAAGTCTCAATGTTTTAAAGGGAAATTTTAATTAGTATGTAAATTCAACTCGAGGCATTAAAATGTCATTTGCTAAGTAAATGTTGCTGCGCTCTGAGTTCAGGTATTTATTTGATCCTGTCCTGCCAAGGTGCCTTTGTGGGTTTCCTGAGTGTGTAATCACAGCATTTCAAAACAAAATGAAATTCTCCCTCTGTTACAATGCGCTGGGTTAGGGCTTCTCGGCTGGTGATGTGACTGGAATATCTTAAGGCAGTGGTGGCTGGCCCTGACGAAGGCACTCACCCCTCCCTCCTGCCTGTCTGAGATGGCTCCTGGGGGCTGCGATGGGCACTCGGAACCCCGGCCATGGCCATGAACATTCCCACCGAGGAGTGATGGGTCCAGCCCATAGAGGATCCTGGGTGACCACCTGTTACTTGCAAAGGGATGTGATGGTTGACCTGGGGGTTCCAGAGGAAGGGTAAAGGTGTGAACGACTGAGTTATGTTACAGTCCCCAGAAAACCCATGTGGGGTCCCCTGCAGAGGAAAGGGTAGAAAATGTTCAAAGGCCACACTTTCCTTAATTCCAAGATAAAAGATGGTTTAATGACAGGGACACAAAAAGTAGGAGATGACTGACCAGCTCTTCAGGGTGCTGGAATTTACCCCTGCTTGTGATCAAACCATATTCTGAGCATTAATTAAGCTTTACTTACCACCTCCATGTGCAAGTGTACCTATGTGTACATGTGAGTGCTTGTGTGCATGTGTGTACATGTGAGTGCATGCGTGTTTGCATGTGTCCATGCAGCCCAAGCTTCAGCTGCCCGCTTTCCACAGTGGGAGACTGTCCAGCTCCCAGCCTTGTCTAGACAGCAAATGAGACAGCCACTGCCAGGTCTGAGCTGGCCGTGTGCTGTGCCTCTGTGTGTGTGTATTTGTACATGTGCGTGTGCGAGGTGCATCCTGTCCCTGCATGTGTGCCAGGAGTGAGTCCACCATCCTTCCAGATGCCAGATGCACAGACTGAGGCTGGGAGACATGAGACATGGTCTCCCATCCCCCGGGGTGTGAAGGAGGAGGGCCAGAAGGCTTTTCCAGGGCCTGGCAGGGGGTGGGTTGGCAAGTGGACCAGTACTCATGGTGGGACCTTGATCCTCAACCCCTGTTCCCCATGCAGCCCTGACCCCCTCTTCTCCAATTCAGGAAATGGAGCCATTGGCATTGAGGTGGCCAAGCCCCGAGGCTAGGGTTTCCTCTGGGGCTTGGCTGGGGCCACTGTCTGGGATGGAAGAGAGAAAAGGCCAAGATAAAGGTCAAGTGTGGACCTGGCAGAAGTCGGTTTCTTCTGCTCAGTAGACAGGTGTTAAGGCAGCGCTCTGAGACCTCCGGCCCTGGCTGACTAGTTATACCTGCCCAGCTCGACAGGGCACTAATCGTTCCTGTAAAAACATCCGCCTTTGGCTACTGAATATTGATATTGTAAAACGCAAGCAGAATACACTAAACAGGCATCTGCTCCTCCCCCATTGTGCTAGAGGAAGAAAAATCTTCCTGTTAGAGAGACAAGGGTTTCAAAGGGCTCTGTTCTTGCTGTCACTGCTGCATCCACTAAAAGCCCCGGCTGACGACCTTCTGGGTGCGTCCCCAGCTCAGCACTGGGGCTGAACAGGGAAAGACAAACCACGCAGCCAACTCAGAGCCCACAGTTGGGAGGAAAGAGGGAAGTCACAAGAAGTCAGAGAAGCAGGTGCGACTCCTCCAAGGAGGCAACTCATGGGGCAGAGATGGGGTGAGCAGGGAGTTACTGGGGAGACTGTCTGACCTCTCCGAGTCACTGGGCAAGGCAAGTGGTGGTGATTATCGTCAGTCCTGACCCCAGGTTGGGGCTGTCAAGTGTCCTGAAATTCCACGCTGGTTTGCTTTCCTCTGCTCACCCCTGAGAGCACCTGCTCCACAATCCTGCAGAGGGCGCTCCTCTCGGGAGTCTTTTAGAGGAACTGGCCCAAAACAAAGGAGCTTCTGTGGCAGGTGGATCTGCACAAGGTGAAAGTGAAGTGGGGGACTCAGCCTCTACTTCCTGCCAAGCTCGGTGGATGTCTGTAGCTTCCGCCTTGATTCCAGAGGCCCCAAGCACAGAGGAGCAGCTTGACAACATCAGATCAGAAAGGCAGTGAGGCTCTCTTCGCACTTTCCAAGTCCAGAGAAAACAATAATGGATTCTTTTGGATGAAATTTTATTTTTAGTTGATATTATGGAAAATTCCAAGTAAAGAACTGAAGGTCAGATTGCCCTTGCCTGTGGTGTTTGATTAAATTTATAAGAAATCTGTTTAGTTACCAAGGATGAACCCAATAAAACCCTTGAACAGACAGAACTTTTCTGTAGAAAGCTTTTGAACAAGCATGGCATTAAAACCATGTCCCGGATTATCCTTCTCCAAACTTTAAAAAGGAACGTGAACCTTATGCAGCCAAACTCTGCCCTACGGGTAGTTTTGACTTCTTCCTTACAGATGCCAGAATCAGGCGGCTCTTACCCTCACACATCGGGAGACATTTTCATCAAAGAAAGAAAGTTCCAGTGTCTGAACCTCCTGATCAAGGATTTATCAACAGAGATCAATGAATTGATAGACGGAATGGTCCTAAAAGTGATTCTTACAACATAATTGCAGGGGTCACGATGAATTCAGAGTGAGCACATCATTGAAAACATCACTGCTGTCACAAAGGAGCTTTCAGGAGAATTGCCAGAGAAGTGGAAGAGTGTGAGACGCATGTTTATGAAAACTGAGAGTTGTTCTTCCCTTCTTTTCCCCATTTGTCACCAGCTGGGATGAAACTACCAAACAATATGCTCCTAAGAAGAAAAATGTGACAAATCCACGACAGAGACATCTTAAAAAATGAAAGTGGAAGAAGAGAAACAGAAAGGCAAAGTGACGGCTCCATCAGCCTTAATAAAAGAGGAAAGCCCCTGAGGGCGGTGCTCTGGGGGGGAAAGCCGGATCCCGGGAAGAGAAGGCATCAGAGCATGGAAGGAAAAGGCAGGGCAGAGTAAAGTGTGGCTCGCAGTGACAAATGACCCTGGAGATGAAATCCTGGTCCAGTAGGAACAGCTCCAGCTAAGTATAACGCAGAGACTCTAAAGACATGCCACAGGAAAGACATCTCCAGAAAGGAGGCCTGGTCCCACCAGACCTCATGGGAAGAGGAGAAAGGTTCTGCCAGCTTCAGAAATGCTGAAAACTACAGAGCCTGAAACTTCAGGTAAAGTGCCAGGAAGGAAGCCAAAATTCAGAGACAAGGCAGAGAAGGAAAGAAACCGTTTGCTGACAAAAAAAAAAAAGAAAGAAAAAAAAGAAAAAGAAAGAAAGAAAAAGGACCAGAGACAAATTCAAAAAAAGCCATAGACCACAGTTTTTGCTGCTTCTATTAAATTTGCAATAAAAGCTCCCCATATCCCCAAACAATTGCCAGAAAAAAACCTCAGATTCCCTCAGTTGACCCAAAGTCAGTGATTCAACCAGAAGGTAACGACCAAGCTATCTGAAGAGCTTTGTAGAAATACTCAGGTCCTGACTCCCATTTGCAGCCTCCTCCAAGTATGAGGCGTGGACTTAAATATTTTTAAAAACTTCCATAGGTAATTTTGATGTATGTTCCTGGGTGTAAGAACCAGTGGTTTCAAGTAAAAATCTATTGAAAAAAAGCAAAAACAAAAACAAAAGAGCTTCTGTGAGAAAAGGTCTTCCCTGACAAAAGGAAAGAGGCTTCTTGGAGAATCCGTCCCTCCCATCCCACTCATGAGCCTTGTCTGAGAAGACGTGTGTGTGTGTGTGTGTGTGTGTGTGTCCTGGGAGTTGTCTCCTGACTATGTGGGTGGGGAGGTGAAGAAGGATGGAGGCTCTGCGCCCAGTTTCATCACGTGCTCTTTACTTGTAGCCCAAAGCACCACAACTGATTCAATCAGAACATGGTGATGGCAAGTTCCAAGTTCAGAGGCCTACAAGCCCTCACTCAGAGTTGAGCCTTGCTTGCTGGTTCCACAAAAGTAAATAAAAATAAAGAATTAATTAGTTTTTCTCATGAGCAATTCATCAGTGAATTGCACTAGACTGTGGGTTTAGATCACATTTTGGTTTTAGAATCTTTCAGCCAGTAGAACAGAAAACTCCACTTCTTCTGGTTTAAATTATAAGGACAGTTTTGTCTCACTTAATAAGGAGGACACAGGTATAGACTGGGTGCACCATGCCACAGGCCAGCAGTAAGAATGATAGTCTCAGCCAGGCTCCATCAGAAGATGGGTTCCCTCTGGCACAGAATGAGGTGCTCTATTTTCCTCTTTCCCAAAGGCAACCAGATCTTTAATCCAAAAAAGAAAAGGCAAAATATGTCAAAACACCAACTCCTATCTTCAAAATCTTAACTGGAAAGCTCTGGAAATTACCATGAATGCAGTTCAATTCTGAAAACTGGACAGCTAGAGAGCACATCCCCACTCCCTCCCCATACATCAGGATAAGCAGCCCCAGAAAGAAATAGCCCTTTAGACAACACCACCCTGGAAATGAGATCAAGAGAGAGCACCTTAGGGAACAGGCTTGCTGCAAGAAACAGGAGAAAAGGCTAGGCAAAAACCTTTCACTGTCATTTCAATATGATTCGCAAGGTCATCAGGTCAATGAAAGGAGAGCAGTGTGTGGACTGAATTTAACCCCTATCCCTAAATTCTATGTCGAAACCCCAACATGCAATGCAATTGTATGAAAGACAGGGCCTTTAGGAAGTGATTAGGGTTGGCTTAGGTCATCAGGATGGAGCTCTTGGGATGGGATTAGTGCTCTTATAAAAAGAAGAAGAGAGAAAGAGAGAGCACCCCTTCTCCCCCCGCATGCTCTGAGCAGAGGCCATGTGTGCACAAGGCAAGAAGGTGGCTGCCTGCAAGCCAGGAAGAGAGCCCTCACCAGAACCCAACTGCAGTGGCACCCAGATCTTGGACTCCCAGCCTCCAGAACTGTGAAGAAACACAATTCTGTTGTTTAAGCCACCCAGGCTGTGGCATTTTGTTACGGCAACCTGAGCTGGCTAAGTCAAGCAAGAAATCCTAAAAACAGAATAAACTGAAGCCCAGAAAGGCTGCTTGGAGAAGGAGACACAATTGTCCAGTGGGGAAAAGGAAAATTCCAGGAAAGAAAGCAAGCATCAAACTGACAACACACAGGTGCTGAAACCGTCAGTTAAAAAAGTAACTTGAGAAATTTTTCTACAACCCAAAGGTAAAGGAAAATGAGATTAAAGTAATGAGGTAAAATATGGACAATGAGATTCAGAAACATCAGCATGTGTCCATATTAGGAATTTTTGAAACCAAGCAGATAGAACATAAACAATAATCAAATTAAGAAACAAAATAGATTTCCCTCTGCTGAGGAGAAACTTGAATTTTCAGATAGAAAGAGCTCACCAAGTTATGCAGGAAAATGAATAAAAATGAGATTCACATCTTACCTGCAGATAATTCTGCATTTCAAGCACAAAGGAGAAAATTTGAAATATCCATCTAGAGAAGAGGTTGATAAACTTCTTTTATTAAAGTTCAGATAAAAAAATATTTTCGGCTTTTTGGGCCATACACGCTCAGTCATAACTACTCTGCTCTGCGGCTGTATCCCACATGTACATGTAAACAATATGGGAGCGTTGGCACAACTGGTTGCCAACAAAACTTTATTAACAAGCACAGGCGGTAGAATTGGCCCACAGCAGCAGTTTGCTGATTCCTGATTTGTCCAATAAGCAAATAAAACTCACCTTGACAGCGTACTTTTCCATAAATGCCTAAATACAGTCACACTGAGGAATAAATAGGGATAGAAGACTGATCAATGGAAAAATAAAACAGTGGCTAGAAGACAAATCCAACATATTTAAGAAAGACTCCTCAAATTAATACAGGTAACAGGTAATAAATACTAAGATTAGTGGCTGTCCAGGAAAAGAAAATTGAGCCCTATCTCAAAACTGATATCAAGTAATTGCCAAACAGATTAAAGACTCATAGACAAAAGAATGACCTATTCAGCCACATAAATATTGAAAGTCTGCTTTTCCTAGCCACACAAACAAAATCGAAAGATAACTAAGTGTGAGAAAATAGTTACCCAGAATATATGACTAAAGATTAATTTTCTTACTACATAGAGAGACTTAAGGAAAAAGTAAGAAAAGACAATCATTGTAACAGGAAAAAAAAAAAAATGGACAAAAGACATGAACTGGGAGTTTAACGAAGGAAGACATATGTGTGCCATAAGCCTCAGGAAGACATTCAACCTCAAGTGTAATTGAAAATTTATAAGGGGGCGGGGGTAGCTCACAACTGTAATCCTAGGTAGCACTCTGGGAGGCCTGAGCAGGTGGATCGCCTAAACTCAGGAGTTGAGATCAGCCTGAGCAAAGTGAGACCCCATCTGTATGAGAAACAGAAAAACTAGCTGGGCCTTGTGGAAGGTGCCTGTAGTCCCAGCCACTCAGAAGGCTGAGACAAGAGGCTTTCTTTTCTTTCTTTCCTTTTTTTTTTTAGAGACAGAGTCTCACTTTATGGCCCTTGGTAGAGTGCCCTGGCATCACACAGCTCACAGCAACCTCCAGCTCCTGGGCTAAGCGATTCTCCTGCCTCAGCCTCCTGAGTAGCTGGGACTACAGCACCCGCCACAACACCCGGCTATTTTTTTGTTGCAGTTTGGCCGGGGCTGGGTTTGAACCTGCCACCCTTGGCATATGGGGCCAGCTCCCTACTCACTGAGCCACAGGCGCATTGTAACAGAGGGAGATTTTTTTTTTTAATTTTCTCTATACGTGTACATGTGTTTATTTGGTTTCCACCTTTTGCCTTCACAAAATTAAAGAGGATTAAAATTTAATAACAATAACAATGTTTAAGATAAGGACTAGAAACAAAAACCTCGTAAAGAACAAATGAAGATAAACACAATCGGAAAACAAATCAGATGATTGGTGCAACGAAATATTGAGCAATAATAATAATGCAAGAAAAGTAACATTCACATTGTCAGATAAAAGCATGTCTATCATAGAATGCTTTGACTCTGACGTTCAGTATGGAGTCATCAGTTAACTTCTTTTTTTTTCTAAACTCTCAAAAAATAGAGAATATATTTTTAAAAAAATTTTTTTATTGTTAAATCATAGCTGTGTACATTAGTGCAATTGCCTGTACCCATTCTAAGAAGCACCATAGATGTGTAGAAGATAATTTCAAGAAACAGATCATGCCAAATCTTATAGACCATAGAAAAAGAAGAAATACTTCGAAATCATTCTACTTCATCTGGACATACCTGATATTAAAATTGGAAAAAATATATTATTATAAAGGGGAATTACAAATATATTTCACTTATAAATAAGGATGCAGTATCCTAAACAACATATTAACAAGTTGAATTAAACATTATTGTTCAAATAATGTATTTTGGTCAAAATTAAATCCAATTTATATGAGAATTAGTCATTCTTTTCTTTTCTTTTTTTTTCCTTTCCCTCACCCCTCCCTCCTTCTCTCTCTGACTGCTCTCCGCTTCCCCCACCCCCCACCGTGTCATTAATTGTCCTCATATCAAAGTTGAATACATAGGATTCATGCTTCTCCATTCCTGTGATGCTTCACAAAGAATAATGTGTTCCACCTCCATCCAGGTTAATACAAATGCTGCAAAATCTCCATTTTTTTAAATGGCTAAATAGTATTCCATGGTGTACATATATCACAGCTTGCCAATCCATTCCTGGGTTGAGGAGTATTTAGGCAGTTTCCACATTTTAGTGACTGTAAATTGAGCTGAGATAAACAGTCTAGTACAATAAAAACAGTCTAGTATAATAAAAGTTTTTTGTTTTTTTTTCCCCTTCTGGATAGATGCCCAGTAATGGGATTGCATGATCAAACGGGAGGTCTAGGTTGAGTTCTTTGAGGTTTCTCCAGACTTCCTTCCAAAAAGGTGGTATTAGTTTGCAGTACAACTTGTACAAGTTTTTTTAAAATGTATTATTATGGCAATGTTAATAATAGAGAAAAAAGGAAACAACCCAAATAAATATCCAACCCTTGACCCACCTCCAGGACCGCCCCTTGGTCTCCCATCTCTGGTCCTGCCCCAGAGAGCCTTCACTCCACACAGCAGCCAGAAAGGCTCTGGCACCAGAAGCATCTGTTGGGGCCCCACCCTCTCACACACTGGCCCTGGCCCCTGCCACTCCAGGGCAGAGAGAGGTGGACCCCTTGTTCACTCACAGCCCTGCATGGGTGGGCCCTGGCAGCCCCCTTCCCCCCAGGATTCTCACAGGGCTCTCGTGTGCCTTGTCATTCCTGCCTCAGGGTCCTGACCTGGGCACCCCTTCTCCCCAGCCAGGCCGACAGTGGCACCTATGCAGCTTCTCACCCTTTGAGGAGGCCCCTCCCCAACCAGGGAGGCACTCCAGGTCCTGTCTCCTCTGGCTGGACTCCGAGGATGCTGAGGGCGGGGACTGTGTCTTCCTTGTCACCACTGCACCCCCTTGGGTGGCCTTAAAGGTTGGTGCTTTATAAATATCTATTTAATTACGGCTAATAGCTCATATTTATTGAGCATTTATTTATGTGCCGAGGTACTCTAAGTAATTCCTGTGTATTAATTGTCTCACTGATTCTTCACAAGGGCCCCTTGGAGGACTATTTCTTATGCACATTTTACTGACAAGGAAACTGGGGAGGAGAGGTTAACTTGCCCAAGGACACCCGGGCAGCAGGCAGCAGACAGGGAGCCTAACCCAGGCTCAAAGAACTGTGCTCTTGCCCCTGGGCTGTGCGGTCCCCAACATTGAATGAATGCATGAACAATGAATGAATGAATGAATGGAGTCCAGGAATGACCTAGTCAGCTGGTAGGGGCCACAGTCCAGCGGCCCTGATGTGCTGGGTAAGCCTGGATGAGTCCAGCCTCTCTGGGCCCACATCCTCCTATGCTCAGTATCTCCTGGGGTCCAGGGTGATTGCCCCTTTATGTTAAACTTCCCTGGTGACCACATTTTAGCCCAGTCCGCTGGGAAGGGCTATTTCCAAATGAAACCACTAACACTTCAGATCCCAACTACGCGGATCCCATTTATTTCTGGCTTTTTATTATTTCAAGCTTCATGACCCTTGGGAGCAGATGGTGCCAGGAACCAGCCTATGCCCGGGTAGAGGGAGGAAGTGAGTCGAGGGAGGACAGAGCTCTTCCTCCCAGGCTGTTTGGATCCTCAACTCAGTATGGCTGTCAAGTCCAGGCCTGGAAAGCTTTCAGGACAGCCCAGAGAGAGACATAAATTGTTCAGCCTTGCCAGGTCTTCAGCCAACAGAAATGAACTGCCTCTCTGGAACACATTTCAAGTCTCCATCCCCCGAGCCCAGGCTGTGTATTCCTGTTGTCTGTGGACTGGCGTTGCCACCCTCCTGGGTTTCAATAGGCTGTGAGTCCATTTCCGTGGGCAGGAGGGTATCGTGGGAAACTGCAGGTCCCATGTGAGGGTGCCTGCAGCGTGCAGTGCATGAGCCATACAGAATCTCATCTCACGCTAGCAGTATGGTGCTCTGAAGAGTTGGGCCTTCTGATTGTGAGGTCACTCATGGTAGCTGTCACTCATGGTTCTCTGGGTGGCCTTGGGTAGACCCAGTTCTCCCTCTTCTGACTTGTCATTCTCAAGAGTAACGGAAGGATGTACTTGGAAGGCATCATCCTGAGATAAGGGGGCTGGGGAACAGCCCAGGCTCTGTTCAGGTTCCCCCTAGAAAAAGGATGTCCTTCAGTTTGTAGCTCAGTGTGTCCTGTGGCCCCCAGCACATAAACCCAGGGTCCCTCACCTGCAAAGTGGGTGGGACATGCACAGTCGAGACTCTGTCTGCCCGGGCAGCTTCCTGAGCCTTGGGGGAGCCCACAGTGAATCCCGAGCTTCTGCCCTTCCATAAGTTATAAACCCGCCTGTGAGACACGTCTGTCACATTCAAGTATGTTCTGTCTCTCCAGACTCAAAGAAGTTGGTAACCAGTGCACAGCAAACCTGCTTCACAGAGGTGAGGGTTAGGAGATGCAAGTTCAAGTGTGTCTAACCCAAGAGCTTCTTCCGCCTCTTAGGTTCCTTCCAAGGCACAGTCAAAGCCTCAGTGTCCCCCATTTCCTTGATGGGAATAAATAGCTTTCGTGAGTTTTACTCTACTCATGAGGATGTTCTCAACATCAGAAGACCACAAACATTTCAACAGATATTCTGCAGGTTCAACTGAATTCAGTATGAGTTATCTTTTTCTTTTTAAAATAAATTCAAAGGTGATATAAATAATAGACTCTAATCAGTAACCAGAATCACTAAGATCAATTTCAAACCAGCCAAGCCCGAGACTTAGGGGAAAATGATGCTATTATCATCGCCCTGGAAATTTGTTGTACTGAAATTTTGTTGAAAAAAATACTAGGGCCCCTCCCTCTGAGCCTAAGAGTCTGGATGTGACTCTTCCCTCTTGGTCAGCAGTTTAAACCACTTTAAGCTGTGGGGAGTGTTCAGGGATCCTGGTTTCATAAGCTTTGATTCTATTCAATAAAGATAATTCATCCAAGACCACTAGGACCTCCTTTGGATGCTATGCAAACATACCCACATGCCACACCAAAAATTCCTTGTCAGATTCTATGTACCAACTTGAACATTTGCAATGGACTTTTTTGGAACTTACTCCTGTGTGACAATTTTTCAGTGGTCTCAAGAATTTAGAAGACACTGAACCTCAGTGAAAGGTGAGAAGAGCAGTGGGTGTCGGCAACCACAGTGACTGAGGACAACACGGTTCCTGAAAGCAATCAAGTCACGTTTAAGGACATTGAAATGGCACTACAGATCGGGTCACCAGCAGTGTCCAAAACTCTTCACAGTTATCTCTGAGTCAGGGAAGTTTCATCCTGATGTTGCCTCACACTTTGACAGATGAGCAAAAGTGCATCCATGTTGAATGGTGTGAAGAAATGCTGGTCACATGTGATGAGACGAGTTTAACTGTGTTCCTGACATCGTTACTAGTGATGAAACCTGGCTTCACCAGTTTGATCTAGAGAATAGGGGTCAGTCAACAGTGTAGATTTTTCCCAATGAAAATGCGCCAACAAAAGTGAAGCAGCCTCAGCGTGTCAGAAAGAAAATGGGGACAACTTTCTTCTCCAAAAGCCATCATGTCATTGCTGTTCCTCCAGATAACAAAGGACTGTCACTGCTCAGTGGTACACAACAGTCTACCTACCAGACATTTTCAGGAAGCTTCAAGAATGACAGCCCAGGGACAGGACTGAGAGGGACCATCTTGCATTATGATAGTGCTTTTGCCCACGTGGCCAGTATCATCATTCAGTTCCCAGAGTCCACAGAGGTTACACTTATGACTCCTCCACCCTATAGTCCCACCCTGGCCCCATGTGATTATTTCCTCTTTCTTGCAGTAAAAAGTCCCGTGCATGGGAGAAGCTTCTCCAGCCCTGAAGCAGCTGTTCAAGCCTGTGAAAATGAGCTTACAGCACTTGAAGAAAATGGAGATTTCAAAAATGATTTTCAGGAATGCAAAAGTGCATAGAATGTCATAGCAATCATTTTGAGAAAATCTTGTAGTCAAAATAGTTTTACATTCCTTAATTTTCGTGTATCTCAAAACTTTCATAGTGTACCCTCGCACCTGCCAAGTTCTTGCTGGAAGCAAAACCCCCCTTGTCCCTTTGACATGGGTGTTTGTGTCATTTTATTTGATACTGGCTTTGACATGGGTTGTATGACAAGCTTCCTGAGCTGGGTTTTTGTTCCTCTTCAGTAGAGGGTCCCACATGCCTGAAGAGGAACGGTGGAGTGACGTTGTCACTGTCCCAGAAACAGAGACAAGGACTGAAGCTGGAAATTCCTGGGTTTGAGTTGGAGTTGGGGTCCCCCTACAGAAGTTAAAGCACACTCTGTCCAGGGACCCAGAAGAGAGATGTGTGTGTCCGAGAACATGAAATGCAGCGTCTGCACCAGCCCACCGCAGGAAGTGAAGAGCAAAACAGGTTTTATAATTACACTGGGACAGCAGTCATCAACCAGACCATCCTGGGCACATCAGGACATATGGTTGCTGACTGAGACGTTCGTTTCTGGACGGGGCCCGAAATCCCCAGAACTGACTCTTTCTGGCTATTCTAAAGGATTGTCAGCCCAATCCCCCAGAGTTAAATAACAATGTTCTGTATTACTGTTTATAGCTAAAATAAAGGGCTCATTTTGTGTAGTAAGTTTTCATGCTTTGTGAGACACAACTGTCCAAAGAGTTTTAGTGATGGCTACGATCAGCTCCGCCACTGGGCTTGTAACAGTCATTCCTTCACTGAACCGTCCCAACTACCCCAGGAAGTGGGTGCCACTGTGGTCCCCATGTGGCAGAGGAAACCGAGGCTCAGAGAAGGTCTCCATGCGTGGAGACCCCACACCTCCCAGGGTCAGAGCCAGGATTAGGGGACCAAAGCTGCCTGACCTCAGGGTCTGGCTCCCGCGTTGTCCTCTTTACATCTTCACGTGTTCAGGCACAAAGGTGAACAAGTTCAAGTCTTCTTCTATGTTTTGTACCCAGCCCATTACAATTAAGGACTCATGCTCAAAAAACAGAAACAAACATGCATGCATGGAAAACTCACATGTACCCAATAAGTATATATAGTTATTATGTATCAATGAAAAAATTGCAAACAAAACAAAAAACCCAACAAACTCCTGGGCCTTTAGCACTCATATTTCGCTACCTTGAAATAATGAAAGTAGGACGACCCTAAATCCTTTCTCTCGTCCTTTCTTTTTTTCTTTTTTGAGACCTCACTTTGTCCCCCTCCGTAGAGTGCTGTGGCGTCACAGTTCACAGCAACTTCCAGCTCATGTGCTTAGGTGATTCTCTTGCCTCACCCTCCTGAGTAGCTGCGACTACAGCTGCCGGCTACAACGCCTGGTTATTTTTTTGTTGCAGTTTGGCCAGAGCTGGGTTCAAATTCGCCACCCTCGGCATATGGGGCTGGTGCCCTACCCACTGAGCCACAGGCACCACCTTCTCCCTTACTTTCTGTCTTCCTTTTTTTCCTTCCTTCCTTCTTTCCTCCCTCCCTTCCAGACATGCGTTTGTTGATACCCACGCTTGGTCTCTGCTTCCGGCTTTAGGCTTCCCAGGGGCCAGGTACTGACCATGCTGATAGTGATACAGAACAAGTGGCATCCCAGCCAGCTTGTGGGGCTGGGGGGGGTGGGGGGGTGTGGACCTGCTGCCTCTGCCTTGGCGGTATTGACGCAGTGGCAGCCAGCAGAGGAACCAGCGGGCTGGAGGGTAGGCAGGGGGCCCTGCAGGAGGCTCCGGTAGCCAGAGGGGCCAGACAACAGCTGGGGAGACACCAGCACCTTAGGCTGAACAGGGAACCCCTATTTTCTAGGCCTGGTTAATTTCATGTAAATTTCTTAAGCCTGGGAATGAAAGAGATTGTAGCCATTCATTTGGGACCCAGACAGACCCAGACACATTGTCCTAGACACGACCCAGACATGTACCAGACATGATGTCCCAGACACCCTAAATGTAACTACCAAGGGCCCCATGGGTATATATATGTATATACCCCTAGACAAAGAGCCCAGAGAGAGACAGACGACAGAGAGCTTTTCTCTCCTGACTTCGGTTTTCTCTCTCTGCCAGGAGCTCTGCCCCTTCTGTATTCTTTTCTGTAAATAAACCCTGTCTTACCACTGATCTGTGGTCCATGGATTCATTCTTCAAATCACCAAGACCAAGAACCTACTGAAGAGCGAAATTCTGGTATCAACAACTCCACCTCACGTCATCCTCATGACAAGCACTGTTCTGTACTCATTTCCCAGATGAACTAACTTGGGTTCAGAGAGGTTAAACCACTTGCCTCAGAGCACACAGCCAGCAAGTGGCAGAGTGAGGCTCACGGCTATGTGATCCCAGTAACAGAACCTTCAACCCCTTTCTCATTCTATCATTCCCAACACAAGTGAGAGGAGAATTTGGAAGTTCATAAATAACGCATTTAAATTTTTTAACAGAATTTAAACAGATGCCCTGGAAGGAATAATGGCATCTCCTACCCCAAAGAGATGTTGTAAATGCTGGTGGCACCTTTGCCCAGGTGGAAGTGTGCTCAAGAGGAAAAAGAGTTACAGAGATATACACACACGGGTTCTCACTACTCACCCCCCATCCTACCCTGAGCTCAGGTCCTGCCCAGCTCATGATTTATACATGTATAAACAGCGATACGGTGTCTCAGGCGGGACACCACAGCTGCACAGCCTTTCAGCTCTAATAATCTTATGTCGCATAAAAGCTTCAGTCTTCCCCATCTTGAGCTGCCCTCAGGGAAGGCCGCCTTCCCGGAGCATTGGGTTAGCAAACATCTGGGTTGGCTGGGGCGCCCATCACTGTCTTGAGCATTCAAGAACTTCCTTCAGATAATAATCCAGCAAGCCAGAGGAAAACTGCCAAAGAAATTAGGAAGAGCTTCCCAGCAGGAGCCTTTTCAGATGCCTTTGAAAGCAAAATAAAATAAAATAAAATAAAAATAATAAAAAACGAGCTCTCTTCTAAGAAGGTCACCTGTCCAGGTACCCGCTGAACCTCTGTCATTACTCTGAAGGCCTTGGGAAAAGGCCCCGTGTGCCAGGAGCCAAGTCTTTGAAGAAGAGATACAGTCATGTTCAAACCAATTTGACCTTCAAGGGCAGCGTGCGTAGAGCCCTACTGCCTGGCTGGGTTTCAGTGCAGATTATTTCCAGAAAGAAATGAAGCAGCTCTTTCAGCCTTGGGGCCTAAGGTGATTTTTTTTCCTTCCTCCCTAGATTTTTTAGGCAGTGAAATAAAACTGGGCCTTTATTTATAAAGCTTTGTCTTGTAAGGGTTCCCCGCCTAGGTTGCCCTAGAAACATCCCTCACGGGAGATATCCTTGTGGGGGAGTTAACCCATCTCACAGGTGGAGGGAGCAAGTAACAGAGCCAGCAAGTGGATCACCCTGGAATGGAGCCCATGTTTCTGGAACATTCCGTCACAGGCATCTTTGTACTCCTGGGTGGTTTCCTAACCTCAACTTTGGGTTGGGAATGCTTTGTTGTGGGGGAGGGAGATGGCCTATTGGATTGTAGAATGTTTAGCAGCACCCCTGGCCTCTACCCACTGAACACCAGCGGGTCCCCACACCCCAGATATGGCCCCATGTGCCGACTGAGAGCCACGGGCCTTGAGGGTTTTCTCTCCACGGGTCTTGTCTGAAGAGAGCAAGACCTGGCCTCGAGCCCCTTGTTCTGCGGTGATCACATGCCAGCAGCCTGATGGTGGGGTGGGTGAAGTGCCAGGGGTGGGCTCCCTGGGAGTAGGCAGCCCCTGGTTAGGACTGGAGGGAGGTAGCTGACCGTGGCACTCTCCACTGGAGGATGTACTGCAGGCCCCGTGGGCACTGTCCCACTTCCCCTCTCAAAAGGTGACACTGGGGTCAGAGAAGCCGAGGCCAGCCAGGGTCCCCCTTTGGGGGTGACGGGGTCCCTGGGAAGAGTACAGCTGCTGATTCAAAGAGCACTTTGGGAGGACCCGCAGATGGCCGGGGAGGCTGCCGGCTTCTTCCTGGCTGGCATGTCCTTTCTTTCTTTTCTTGGAATTATTCATTCAGCACGCGCTCCCCGGGGCCTCGAGGGGGTCCTGGCTTTTGAGAGGTTCAGTGAGGAAGTCAGAGACTGAGCCAGCCCTCACATCCCATGTGGGACGTGAGCGGAGTTTGAGGGGCCTGGGATGGTGAGGAGGGCCTGGAAATGTGCCCGTGGGGGTGGGGTGGGGGGGCGCGCAGACAGGGATTCCACTCTCCCCTCTCTCCTGACTCTCTTGGAACTGGGACATCCTCCTCTCTTCCCTCATCTTCCCTCCAGCTTCTTTCTCCCCGTTGTCACCCTCTTTCCCCAGCACTGCTGTGCTCTGACTAGAATGACGGCAGGCAGGGGCCCCTCTCGGAGCCAGGTTGTTTGCTGTGCACCGGGAGCCCCAGAACCTCAATCCCCCTCCCAGGAGCCCTGCAGGGTGGGCTCGTGCTCCCTGCACCCTGATGCTGCCTGTGTCCTGCTGGCCTGCCTCACCCCATGTCCTGGGGAGGACTTGTGATTGCTCGCTCAGGCCCCTCCACTGGAGGTGTCCTCTGCAGTCCCAGGAGCAGCCTCACGTGCCCAGTGGGAGCTGGTGTGTACCCCACATTCCTCATCTTTAGGGGGTACCTCTGGGATACACTCATACCATCCCCCAGGGCACCCAGTGAACTCAAGCCACAGGTGCCGCAGCAGTGTCTTCTGTCCACTGTGTCCCTGTCTTGTTCTCAGTCACCTACCACCTACCACAGTTCTGGGATGCACTCCCTAATAAACTGCCTCCCTCCAATGCCTCTGTCAGGGGCTGCTCTGGGAGAGCACGGACTAAGACTCCACCAGCCTCCACCAGCTTCCTCCCCCGTGCCCCAGCACCCACACCTGCCGTGTCCACCTCCCGGACAACAGCGTCAGGCAGCACAGTATCCACAGCCTGTGCTGGGGTCTCCACCCTGGCCTTTCTCATGCCCCCTCTCTCACGCCCCACTAGCTACTCTGGGCCGCCTTCTGAAACCTGCATGCCGAGGCTCTGCACATCCTCAGGGCCTTCGAGTATGCAGGTCCAGTGCCTGGCATCTTTGCCCTCAGACTTGTGTGTGCTGCTCCTTCCTGTCCCAACCGGCATGTCCCTCCTGGGTGAGGCCTGCTCTGACCCTTGGGGGAGCCTATTGCCCTGCCTTCCTGCATTCCTGGAGCAGCCTTCTCTCTACACGTGTTCTTTTCTGCTTCCTCCATGCCAGAGGTGAGCTCCTTCGAGGCGGGGACCTCATTCATCTTGTTCCCTGCACCAGCCCCATCTAGAACAGCACCCAAAATGGTTGTGTTCAAAAGATATTTGTGGGAAGAATGAGTGAATGGGTGAATGAATGAATGAGGACACAGCCAGACCCTGGATAAGCAGTGGACGACGAAAGGGGCTTGCAAGGAAAATGCCAAATTTGCATACGCTCCCAGGTTTAGCCCAGTTGTTGTCACATGCCTGGCCCTGGGGCTCCGGGTCTTCACACCAGCTGACCTATGACTGCTGCAGGTCAGACACATTGGCACAAAGCTGGAGGGGCTTGCCCTCTGTCCCCAGCTCTCCCAGCTATCTACAGGACACTAGCATTTGGCCCTGTTCCAAAACAGGAGAGGGGAAAAAAGAGGTCAGCCCCATCAGCCCACCAGACAGCCGAGGTGCTCTGGAAACATGTTGAAAATGATTACTCTAGTGGCTGCCAGCACACTACCTGCTCCATGCAAATGGGATTGCTTTAATGAAAGCAAGGACTTCTCTGTCTGCTTTTTAAAGATAAGCCCCCATTCCCCAAATCAGTGAGCAACAGTTTGGGTGGGCTAGGGGGAGTGATTTGGTCAGTGACAGAACCAATTAGCACTCAGATCTTGTGGCTCAAGGCTCCTTTGGGGTGGCAGGACCAGGAGTGGAGGCTAAAGGGAGGTCCCTGAGTAATTAAAATGTCATTGGGGGCCTGTGATAGTCACCTGCGCTCTCCAGCGCAACATGCCAGCCTTTCTCCCCTCTCTAGTTGTCCGATGGAAAAGGATGATTCTCCAAGGACTTGGAAACCACGGGATCGTGACCGGGATCATGACTGGGTCCCTGGGAGTGGCCGGACGTAGTCTGTGGACAGAGACCTCAGAAGAAAGCAGGTGTCACCTCACTGACCAGGATTAACCATGGGACGGGGCACCAGTCAGAGCCCAAATGCCTCACACATGCCAGTTTGTCCAGTTTTACCACCAGGGAGGGAGTGGGGCAGATGCAGGTTTGGGAGTCCCAAAGCCTGTATGACCTGGGGGCCTTCACCGGGAAATGAATGCAAAGTAATGAAAACAAGAGTCTTGGAACCCTTTCCAGGGCCTTATAAGGAGCCACACAGGCGAGAGGCCTGGCTGCATCACCTTCATAATAAATGTATGTGCATGAGTGTGCTTGTGTGTGTACATGAGAGTGTGCTTGTGTGCATCAGAGAGTGCTTCTGAGTGCATGTTTGTGTGTGTGAGAGGAGTCTGCTTGTGTGTACGTACATGAGAATGTGTTTGTGTGTGTGCAAGAGAGTGTACTGTGCGTGTACATGACAGTGTGCTTGTGTGTATATACGACAGTGTGCCTGTATGTATGTCAGAGTGTGCATGTGTGTGCATGACTGTACTTGTGTATGTGAGAGTGTGCTTGTGTGTGCATGAGTGTGCTTGTGTACGTATACATGAGAGTGTGATTATGTGTGTGTGCACGCATGTGGCTGGTTCCTTTCTACCTCAGTCCTCTTGGGCCTTCTGTCCCCGATATACTACGAAGTGTCGGAATTATTAACGGGTGACGGGGTGCCCTCCCCACCCAGCCCCTGACCCAGTGCTGGCGTCAGAGACCATTCTCAGCCAATCACTTCCCGGAAGTCATACGAAGAATCAGAATAACATCCACAGGACACAGAAATGGGACTAAAATGGCAGGAGGAAACAAGGGAGGACAGATTTCCCCAGAGAGGTCGTGTTTGTCTACATAAAAATAAGAGTGGTAGAAGGGAGGCGAAGAGGAAGGAAGGAAGAAGAAAACTCACCAGACAGCAGGTTTGGGGGCACCTGGAGAGCTCTGCAGGGCGAGGCCACCAGAGTGAGCACAGCTTGGACAGTGACACTGTTGGTTATGAGAGACAGTGGATGCCTTTCATTTGAATTTTGGTTGCAGCAAATACCAACCAAACATGACTAGTTTGAGTTGAGTTAGTCCAGATTTTGCAACTCTTTTTTTTTTTTTTTTTTTTTTTTGCAGTTTTTGACAGGGGCTGGGTTTCAACCCACCACCTCCGGTACATGAGGCCGGTGCCCCGCTCCTTTGAGCCACAGGCGCCACCCTGAGCTAGTCCAGATTTTAATAGTTATCCTTCAACCCAAGGAAGACTGCTCTGCCCCAGCACACACATGCCTCCTGTTGGGTGCATGTGGGCACACATATGTGAAGTGTGTGTGTGTGTGTGTGTGTGTGAAAAGTGAGGTGCTTGACCTCATAGCTTGGTAAGTTATAGAGCACCAGCCCTGTGTCTCCTTTTTCATAATATCAGGAAAAATCCCTGAACTTGGAAATAAGGGGGAAAGATGGCTGTATGCTCTTCCAAAATCTCACTAGAACACGGTGTAACGCACCCGAGTGAAAGTTACTCAATTGCCCAGGCAACTTTTTCTGACTCACCATTCACTACGGCTTAGAGGCAGGACTCTGCAAAGTCAAACGCTAACTTGTAAAGATTGATAAGTTGCAAATGACGGTGTGTCCAGAAGAAAGGCAAGTGATTAATGTCCCATAGAACAAGAGAACCTCCGAGTTTACAAATTCTCTTGGCCCTGAGAGACACAGGACACAAACCGGTTTTGCATTGGGGATTTTATCAGTCCCTTCTATTCCTCCCCTTTTGAACCAGTTTTGTTGTTCCGCTGATTCTCTCATTAACGAAGAAAATAATCATGGCTTGTGCTCACTATGTGCTCACACAAGACAGGAATATTATACTTTGACATCAGCCCTTTCCCTAGACCTTTGGCAGTGAACCCATTTTATACTCCCTAAGCTCAGACTACGGCATGTGGACATTGTAATGTGAACTCCTTATGACTCCACCCCCTTTTTAGTAAATAAATAATTCCTCATAATTTTCAGAACCCAGATTGTGGTTTCAAACGCAGCCCCATTAATTTCTGTGCTGCATAAGGCTCGGTCTCTGCCACACAAAGAAACACAGCTAAGTAAAAGGAAACAAAATCCGGCACCAATCTTTTCCTACATTTTCAAAGGGAATCAAGGAGATCCAAATCACAACCCCATGGGACAGTTCTAAAACATTCCCGTGGCTTCCTCTCCCATTCTCTCGCCCCCTGCAACTTCCTAAGAGCCCTTCACTCAGAAACACTTCCACTTTCTCTGCTCTACTTCTCCTGATCACGCTCCTCGGGGCTTATGTGAGGAATGCTTTTGATTATACACAACAGAAAACCCAATGGACGTTGATTTAAGCCCTATGAATATTTATTGTTCTCTTAACAAGATGCTCGGAAATATAGGGTCACAGGGCGAGTTCAGATAGCAAAATATCATCGAGGATCCAGACTTTGTCCATTCTTCTATCCCGTGAACTCCTGTCTTCATGTGTGTTGCCTCATGCTCACAGGATGGAAACCGTAAGCCCAAACGTCATGCCCTCCTGTGCAGTGTCTGCAGCAGAGAGAATGGGACAGAAAACAGGAGCTTCTCTGCAAAAGACCATCTTCTTATCTGGGAAGGAACAAGGTCCCACGACTGTACCTACTATAAGGGAGGCTTTGAAAGCAATATAGGTGACCCCTGAATGACATAGGGGTTGGGGTGCTGACCCTCTGTGCAACTGAATATCCACATGTAACTTATGACAGCCTAAAAATTTAATGATGAATAGGTACCATTAGCAGACCAAGCCTTCCCGATAACGTAAACAGTCAATGAATACATATTTTGTGTGTGTATTATATATACTGGATTCTTACAATAAAGTAAGCTGCAGAAGAGAAAATGTCATTGAGAAAATCATGAGGAAGAGAAAATATGTTTACTGTTCATTAAGTGGAAGGGGTCATCATAAAGTCTTCCATCTACATCGTCTTTGTGCTGAGGAGCAGGAGGGAGATGGGGAGGAGGAGGGGAAGGGAAGGGGGAGGAAGGGTTGGTCTTGCTATGGAGGGGGGAGGAGAGGGGGAAGAGATTCCAAGTATAAATGAACCTGCAGTTTGAACCCAAGTCTTTCAGGGGTCAACTGTATTTGACAACGTAGAATAGAATTGTTGAGTCTGGCTTAGATCCATTGGACTCGTTCCCTGAGACTGGGAAGGTTAGGAGCCCAGAGGTTCGGGTGCCATTAGCCTGGGGGCAGGAGGGGAGCAGGGTGGATTGGTGGCCTGCACTGTCACGTTTGACTTTAAAGCTAAGGAAACAGCTCACCTGTGCTGGGCCCTGGGCAAGGTGCTTTGTTTCTCTACACCTCAATTTTTTAAAGAGGGTGAAACATCTTTGTTGAGGGTGGAAGGTTGAGAAAATGATGATGGCATCCAACAGCCCCGACCAGTTCCAGCACCTCTAGAGCCTTCTCTCCCGTTGACACTTGGAACAAAATTTGGGCCTCAGGGTGCCAGCTCCATAAGAAATTGTTGGGAAAGCCAACCATCAGCCTCTTTTCACCTAGTGGGGCCTAAAAGGAGACAGTAGGGGGTTAGTTTGTAATCAGTGGTGGGGCAGAAAGGCTTTGGCATTTGGGGAATTTCTTCCAGATGTGTTGACTCACCAGGAAGCAGATGCCCACATGGTGCTTGGTTCTCCAGCGTCCAGCATGCCTGGGGCGAGATGGGGGGAAGACAGCAGAGGAGAGAGGCTCCTCCGAGCATCCCTGCCCTGCCGGGGGCTGGCTCTGGAGTGCAGCTGAACGGGCAGATTTATTTGCATGGGAAATTAAAACTCCACGCTGACCTCTATGTATTTTCCCACTGTGTCATTCGGGGATTTGTAAAAGACCTTGAATTAAACGTGCGGCACGAGGAGCTGGAAGGACGGACGGGAGGGGTCACTAGAGAGGGGTGAGTTCCCTGCTGTCCCTGCCTGCCTGCCTGCAGCCACTGGGCATTGATTCTGCACCCTCTAGCCCGCTGGAAAACACGATAGCGTGCTGGTGAGTGATGCTTCTGGAGTGAGGTACACGTGTGTGTGTACATAGAAATGTTAAATTCCTGGAGAGAAATCCTAGGACATAGGACAGTCATTGTTAGTCCCACCACAAGAGTCTCACAAGAGTCCAAAGCTGTGATAGCCAATACTGTGGCTCTTCACATTTAAACAAATAGGAAGTAATAAAATTTAAAATTCAGTCATTCATCATATTAGCCATGCTCGGTAGCCACGTGGAGCTGGAGGCTCCATTCCGGCAGTGCAGATGTACAGAACGCTGTCAACTACAGAAAGTTCTATGGGACAGTGCTACACTCCAGGAAAGCCCTGATTTGTTTTATAATGAAAGATTTTAGGGTTTTTTTGTTTGTTTGCTTTTTGTTTTTGCAGTTTTTTGGCCAGGGCTGGGTTTGAACCCGCCACCTCCGGCATATAGGGCCGGCACCCCACCCCTTTGAGCCACAGGCGCCGCCCTATTTTAAGGGTGTTTTTGATAACAAAGTGACAACTTGCCATCATTAACCACGTAGAAAACACAGAATGACATGAGACAGAGCAGAGAGGCACTCAGTGGCTCACTGGATCTTAAGGCCCCCTCGGCACCCAGGCTGTCCCTGGAGGGGCACAGGAACAAGGAGGGGCAGAGGACATCTCCCCACCCCACCCACACCGAACACTTGAGGGAATTTGTGCAGGGCGTGAGGTTCCACGGGTGAAAGGAGGTTTTAGTCAAGGCCCAGACAGAAAACTAGAGCCCAAGAGACTGCCGTGAATGCCAGGACTCCCTACAAAGGGATGGAGGAGCCGGAAAGCTGGACCCAGGGGACAGTGGAGTCAGCACAGAGATGAGCACCAGCGGAAGTCCCCACCACCCCGGGGGCTAGAGGAATGAAGGGAGGAAGCTGTCATCTGATCCTCCAAAGCTGGGAGACTCATCCACAGCCTGAGATGCTGCCTGAAAGAGGGGGCACCCCCTTCCCTCCTTCCTCCAGTCTCCCTACAGGCTCCACACTGGCCAAATAAGGAGGGAAGCCGTGGGCACGATGGCCTGGGAAACGCGATTCCGAGAGGAAGAGCAAGGGAGGGTGAGGGAGTAGTGACTGGCTTCCTGTGCTAGGGACTGAATCCTGTCCCCCAAATTCCTATATTGAAGCCCTAATCCTGATGTGACCATTGTGGAATACAGGACTTTTTGGAGGTAATTAAAGTCCAATGAGGTCATAAGGATGGGGTCCCACTTCCATAGGTTTGACGGCCTTCTTAGGGGGGATCTTGTCGTCTCTCCAAGAGCACAGCAGAGGGAGGCCATGTGAAGACCCAGGGAGAAGGCGGCCGTCTGTAAGTCGGGAAGCAGCCCTCACCAAAGCCCAGCCCTGATGGCTCCTGACCTCGGACATTCACCCTGCGGAACTGAGAAAAAATGCATTTCTGTGTTTTAAGCCCCCCCAACCTGTGGTATTTTTGCTATGGCTGCCTGACCCGACTAAGACATTTGCAATTCTAGAAATAAATCCCCACCAACTCAGCATGCTTGGAGGAACCGTGAACCCCAAAGAGGTCCATGTCCTAATCCCCAGGGGCTGTCCCTCCTGTATGGACAGCAGGATGGGGTCAGCCCTGCCCTGATTACTGGGCATTCTCCCTGGCTGTCTGCTGTGCGCCAGGCAGAGTTCTAGCTGCTGGGGCAACAGCCATGTTCCAGAAACCAAACTCCTGGCTTTGGCGGAGCCCATGCCCTGCAAGAAAAATAAAAGGATGCTGTCAAACACCAAGCACGGCAGAAAACAACATGGCACACAGTAGGTGCTGAGGTAGAACTGCCCTCGACCTCTCTGAGGAAATCACAGGGGCGACAGAGGCTCACCAAAGCCAAAGTGAGAGTTCCAGACCCCAGGCAGCAAAGGGAGTGGGGTGGAGGAGGGATGTTGGGAGACTGGGGAACAGAGCCTGGAGAAAGGGCTTTGCTTACGGTTTCCATGCAGTTTGGTCACCAGGGACTGGGTTGATCCAGTAAAATACACAACAGCTTCTGCGTAAAGAGTGAAATGACTTCATGTGAAGACTCCCCCCAAGTCTGCTAGGTGCTGAGAGCCCCACTGGGAGTGTAGCCAGCGAGGTTGGGGAGGACCCATGCCCAGCAGCATCCCTGATGCCCCTGAGCTTCCCAGGAGGTGTTTCTCTGCATTTCCCTGGCTCTCAGGAGATCCTTGGAAGTGGCCAGGAACAAGGAGATGGACATCACCTGCACCTGATGTGTGTGGCTCCTGGAGAAGGTGAGGCATAAAGCCGGAGCCTGGAGCCAGCACCAGAGTTGGGGTGTCTGTCATGGGGCAGGGCCACTTGCGGGGCTGAGGGCCAACACTGATCCTCAGGTGAGTTTTCTTTAGCCAACTCAGGTTTTAAAATCAGAAAAAAATCACAAAACCCCCTAAACTCTAGCTTCTTTTGAAAAGTGAATTGGGGAGTGGGCAGCAGCTCTGGCCTTGCATCCCTGCACAGTAGCAGCAGGCAGAGAGGCGGCTGCCCCCCAAGGGCTGAGCCCCCCAGATCTGTGCAGTTCCCAGTGACTCCCTGGGCCTCCTCTCCCCACCTGTGACCTCCTGGCATTTGAGTTTTGGGCTTGTTCAAAGGCTGTGACTCTCACCCACAGTGGTCTTTCCCTAGGAAGCATTTGGAATGTCTGGAGACATTTTGATTGTCCCCAGTGCCATCTGGGGGGAAGGCCAGGGGTTCTGCAATGTGCACAGTGTCAACAAGGCAAATGGCTGAGAAACCCACAATGAAGAAACAGTGGTCTCAGTTGGGGGTCGCCCAAAGCAGAGCTGAGGCAAGACTTGGGTACAGTCCTGGTTTTGTGAAGGTAACCCCAAAACACAGAGGAGCGAACGGAGAAAATGAGGCAGCAGAGGAGAAATGCCAATAATGAGGGTAGTCATGGGGCCGGTCAGCTGCTGGACTGCACAGCTCAGCCCCCCGGGGACCCCTGGAGACCCCTGGGGACCTGGAAGGGTGGTCTCTGAACTGACTCAGAGAGGGGCAAGTCGAGGCAGGTGGGGCCTTTGTTGCCTGCTCCTGTCTGTCGCTTGCAAAGTGTCAGCTTCTACCTGGCCCCGCCAATGCTGGCCACGAGGCCCCATTGCGGGTCTCCAGCTCTCAGAGAGAAACAGAGGAAAGCAGGACAAGTGAGTTAGACTCAGCGTTTGCTCCTCTTCCAGTGAGCTCAGGGACTCGTCCTGTGCCTGCTCTGATGAAATCCCAGCTCAAAAACCAACTGTGCTTTCATTCCAACTAAGAACTGAGAAGGCTTGTGGCCCCCAGAACTTGCTGAGGTCCATTAACCATGGACACAGGCTTTGCTGATCTTGAGCACAAGCAGGTAAGGAAGACTCGACTTCCTGGGCTCGTCTGGCAGGCAGAAACAAAAGAAAGTATTTCCAGAGGGCCCTGATGTGATGGATTCACAGCTTTCTGCTTGGAATTTTCAAATTTTCTAATGGAGCCGGACAGAGTTCTGTCTGCCTATGCTGCTCCCCACCCCCACACCCCCATGATGATGATGTCCCCATCATCCTCCAGCACCCTTTACATCATCTCTGACTCAGGTATGGGCTCCTCTGGGGGTCCCACAAGGGCTGTGTGCAGGAAGCCTGAGGCCAGGAGTGACCACACTCTCGACAGGTCACCATTCTTCACACCTAAGCATCTCTGGAGATGCTGATCCCCTGGGGTGGGAGGAACGTGTTGGCAGGAGGGGGACACAGTGGAGATGCTGATCCAGGGCTGGGACAAGTCTCAGTGACATCTTCGGGTACAAGTCCAGATCAGTGTGCACAGTGAGGTCTCCAGGGTGACAGCCAACAGCCAGCAGGAAGCCCAGCCCTGGGAAAACCACCCACCCTCCACCCAGTGGCTGCACTAAGGCCCCCAGGGAATGGCAGGTGGATCCAGTGATCCCTCCCTTTGCCTGTGTCTTGTGGGCCCTTCCTGGCCTCACAGGCACCAGGGGGAAATTCCATTTCCCCTAGGGCTACTGTAGCCTGCTGGAGTCCCACAGAGATTTCAGGGCTGCTCAGTCCAAGGGCCTTTTGTCCTCAGACACCTCGGAAACCCCAGGCTGTCACTGATGGACTCCACAGGGCCTCTGCAATGTGACACGCCCTCCAAAGGTTCCAGGCCATGGTTGGCCTTGCCCAGCGGGTGGCCTATGCCTGGTTTGGGACAGTGGCAGCTGTGCCTCAGGATTGTGGGGTTGCAAATCTTAGCTGGATTCTGGGCCTGGCAAGGCTGGTGCCGGCTCTGCCACTGGAGACCTCAGGCAAGTGATTTAACCTGGCTGGGCCTCGCTATATCACTGGGGTAGTGACAACACCTTCCTATAAGGTTGCTGAGAGTATCATATAAAATAACCCAGGAATGGTACTAGTACATGCCCCGCATGGACTGAATCTAGGACACACACGTCTTCCAGATTAAAGTAGTAACTCTCTATTGGCAGCGATGGTGACAACATCACGCCTTAAGAAGATTGAGAATGGCTGGGGTCAGGCTTCCTAGTGCTTCCAGCCCAACCTCTCATCTAACAATTGAAGGCCTTCTCTAAAAACTCTTTGCTTGAATCCTTCCAGATGGGCTTCTCACGACCTGCCAGACAAGTCCCTGTGGTCAGTTAGCATCTTCCTTCCCCACCGTCATGCCCTCCCCCTCCATGCCCTTTCTCCCATCTGTCCTTCCTTCTTCCCTCCTTCCTAGCTTGTTGCTTCTTTTTCCAGATCCCTGAGGCTTCCAGAAGGAGGATCATTCCCAGGCAGTCTCCTCCTTGACATGCCAGCTCTGAGAGCACTGGAGGAGACACCCCCACCGGCTTCTACGCATCCTGCCCAGGTCTGCTTAGGGGTTTTCCAGAGCTCTGCCCCTCTCTGGTTGGGAGTTGCCATCAGCAGAACCCCACTTACTTCCTCACTTCCCCCTAAGCCTAAGCCTTCCCTTGGACCTGACCACATGAGTCAGAGTCTACAAAGAGTTATGATCTATTACGTGTCCAACCTGAGAGGTGCCACGAGTGGTCTGGCCTCTTGCAGTTTGGAGGCTGTTTTGTTAAATACGAAGTCCAATTTTCCTATTTCTCCCGGCCCAGGCAGTAACATGGACTGAGCCCCCTTAAGGTCATGTTGAGCTGAGGGAGCTCAGCGTCAGAATGCGATGAAATCAAGCAAGAATCTCCTTCTCATTACAGGTCCATGAAATGCTATCTCGGCCCAGGGTCTCCTGGGAAGGCACCTGATCACACTCATGGGTGGGCACAGCCCACAGTGCACAGACATGTTCCAGCACATGCTCCTGCCGCACACCTGCCCTCCTATGTGCCCCGCCTCAATCATGCATGTGAATACCCAGTACACACATGTTGGTGTGCACATGTGCACACAAAGTCACATTCCCCTGCCCTCATGCACTCACGCACGTACACACTTGGATGTGTAGGCACAGGTCACACCCATACGCAGAAAACCCTCTGGCAGAACTTTTGTTTGGAACTTCAGATTCAAAGACCCCCTGCCTCTCTGGTGAGCATTGTGGACTGCAGCTTCCTCTGCCAACACACTCCAGATTTCCTGCCCATGCCAGATGGCATCTGGGGTACCAGCAGGGAGTGAGTTCTCCCCTGCCCTGGCTAATGAGCACACAGCCTCCCAGCCCCTCTGTAAGCTGCCAGAGGACAGAGGGCAAGTGGGGACAGTTGTTGGAATCTGTTGGGATGCTGCTTCCTGGGGCAGATGGACAACACACAAGTAGACAGTGGGACGGCCTCCAGGGAAATGACCAGCACCCCATCTGGGGTGTCTGAGGCCAGAGCCATTGGCCAGCATCTTTTAAAGTACCGTGTGTTGGGAGAGACGCACAGAACCGAGACACAGAACCAGGTTATGATTTACTTTTTATTTATGGCACAGTCATAGGGCAGAGAAGCAGGGGGAGCAAGGGCAGAGTGCCAGGGGTGTCAAGAAGGGGCCGGTGACTGAAATTACGGCCCCCTGGCCACTGCTGTGGTCAACTGCCTGGCTTTCCCTACAGGCGCTGGTGTGGCAGCTTTTTCATTAAAATCTCCATTTCCATGGGTCTATGACTTGGCCGTAAAGTGTGGCTCCAGGCAGGATCTAGGTATGTGTGGACATCCCACTGGGAAACAGCCTGCTTCCTTTTTCATCTATAATTTTCTTTATGGCTTATTGGATTTTGTCATTCAAGAGGCTAAAGGGTGTTGGTGGGTGCCCAGTGTCAGTATGGGTCAGGTTGTTGCAAGAAAGCCTGAGGGAAAAGACACACAGGGCAGGAGCTTGTGGCCACGTCCCTCTCCTTCGGTGAGGCCAGGAGACTCGGTGTCCCCGGGCCGGGAGGGAAGAGCATGCTTCCCCAGCATGTGCGGTGCTCGCCCTGCCCAGAGCTCGCAGCCTGCTGCTTTCCCTGGACTACGCAGCAGTGAGTGTCCACAGCCTGCACGGCTGGCTGCAACCCTGTCTAAGGACCCCAAAGATGCCCCAGACTACTGGGCACCTAGGAACCTGAAGTGAAGGAGCCTCAAGGGCCCTGTTCCCTCAGAGCTTGAGGGGTGTCAGGTGGGACACCGAGCCCCCTCCACAGCTGTCAGGGAGTTATTCATGAAGCTGTCACTGCAGGGACCTGATTCATGAGTCCTTATCAGAGGTTTTCAGCCTTTGTTATCTCACGGCACACTTGAACTTAGAGTTACACTTCCGTGGCACATTAAAATTATGGTGATCAAACAAAAAGTAAAAAAATGAGAGTATACTTACTGTGCTTTGAGCTTCTTTCAAAAATAATTTAACGATCTTTTAAAACTTTTGAGGCATACCTAAGATCCTCTCATGGCACACAGCACGCCGGTTGAAAATCGCTGGTCTATACCATAAGGATCCAGGAGTCTATATCGGTAATAAATAAATAAATAAGTGAGTGAACAAACAGGGGAGGAGGAGGGGCTCTTGCTTGTGGTGGGGTGTGAGGGATGCGGTGTTGGAAAGCATTTTGCAAACATGGTAGTAAAAATTGGTCCAGGCCAGAGCCCTTGATGGGTGACCTGGAGATTCACGGGGGAGCTGGTTATGGCACGATCTCCCCAGAGATTTGGTCTTAGTTGCAAGGGAAGAAATAGGAATTAAACAGTGAAGAAAGCGGACAGCATTTAGGCCAGGTGATCACAATTAACATAGTCAATGCTCATAGGATGCCCTGAAAATGGTACAGCGTCACAGGTCCCAGGCTGCCCAGGATGCCCCACCTGACTCACCATGTGGACAGTGTCAGTCCGATCCCCAGAGAGAAGCCTTCTATTGTTTAGAAGACTATAATTTTCAAAAATGTTAATGGTGTAAAGACAAAGACAGACTGTGGACATGTTTCAGGTGAAAGGAAACTAAAGGGACCCAACTAGATCTGGTCCTGGAGGAAAAGATGTTGTAAGGACATCACTGGGCCACGGGATGGAATAGGGACAGTGGGTTAGATCAGAGGCTTGTACCAACACCAAAGGCCCAGCCGTTAAACTGCACCGTGGTCAGGTGGGAGGAGATCCCTCTTTTTAGGAATACACTGTGGTAGTTAAGGGTAAAGGCTCCTATGCACACATGGGAGGTGGGTAGGGGTGTGTGTGGGGATTGAGGCATAGAGGGAAAGAAACAAAATGGAAATGATACAACAATGAGAACAAATGGCAGCAATTGGTAAATCTGGGTAAAGGGCATAAGGTGTTCGTCCTAGGATTCCTGTTTTTCAATTCTTCTGTAAAGTGTGAAATTATTTCTAAATAAAGTCTTTAAGTGCCAGCCCTGTGTGTCTTCTGGGCCAGTAGTCGCAGGTGACTGTGCTCAGCTGTGCTGCAACAGGGGTCTCCTGAGTAGGCAGAGTGCCCCACGAGGGCCGAGCCAGGCTAAGGAAAAGCAGGAGGTGTGTCTCCTCTGTTCAGTAATATCAGACAAAGCAGGGATCTCCAGGTCCTGGAACCACCAGGATGCGGTGTCAGTGGCAGCCAGACCCCAGGTCCTCAGCCCTCACCAGCTCTTGCTCTGGCCCCAAGTCTGGAGGACAGTCTGAACATAGAGTCACGTTCTATGTCCCTGTCCCCAAAACCAAGCCTTCTATGACTGCCATCTAAGGAATCTAGTCCCAGCCCAGCTCCTAAATACCAAAGCACCCCTGTTCTGAGGCTGGGTTGGCACACAAAGGCCACCCAGGCAATCGGCACCCCCACACCTCTGCCATCATTTGCCCCAACTCCAACCTGCCAAATCATGTTAGTGAGACTCCCCAGGGGCTTTGTGGGTGTAGGAAAAGCTAAAAGAAACCCTGCACTAACCCACTTAAAAAAAAAAGGTCACATCCAAAAAAGGGGCCTGAGGGAGCAGCTTCGTTAAGTCTGCACATTTCAGGGCCCACAGCCTTCCTGGGCTCTCCATCCAGCCCCTGTGCTGCAGGTCCTGTTTCCCATCCACGGTTCAATGTTGAGCGCTACAGAACATCTGGAGTCCGTGTCTCTATAACCTGGATGCAGGGGGCCAGGGGGCAAGATTCAGGGCAGGGTCTGGGAAGAAATCAAACTCTCCCTAACTGAAGCCAAGAGCACGAAGTCGTGGGTCTACCACCAAGAAAACAACCGTCTGGAATTAGCAAAAAGCATCTGCAACCCAAGGGGCCCCAGGCAATTCAAGTTGTTAATCTTGGTTGAACATCCTTTATGATCAAGATAATTTCTATGGAAACCAATCATGTGGTCCTCTGTGTGGACGGAGAAGGGGGAGGGGAGGCGTGCAGGTGAACGCAGGGGTGTCCCAGACAGGGCCGCCAGCGCTCTGCTCCACCAGACAGCCTGGTGCATCTCAGTAGGACTCAGCCTGATGCTGCCTGTGCCACTTGCTGATCGTGTGACCGCAGGCACATTGCTAAACTAGCAGGGTCTCAGTGTAGTCATCTGTGCAATGGAAAGGCTGAGGGCAGCACCCCTATTTGTGGGTCTGAGTCAGTTTGAATTACACAGCATTCAGGACAGAGCAGGGCCTGGTGCCAAGGTGCAGAGTAGGTGCTGACAGTTTGCTGTGGGTAGTTAGCACTGTGGCCCAGGGCTTGACCTGTGTCCCATCTGTCTCCATTCCCTTATCTGCCAGCCTGGGCCTCGAGCAGCTCTTCTGATCAACTATAGTCCCACGGGATTACCTCACACAGCCTGGCACCCGCAGGGTTCTGTTTCACAGATGAAAAGATACCCTCAAGAGATCAGAGCCCCAGGCCTGTGTTGAACACAGCCTGGGAGGCAGAAGGGAACTTCTCTTGGGCTTAGGACGATGACAGTTGGGAGGGGAGCATGAGGGAAGTCTCAGGAGAAATGTCAGGTACCCATTCTGTAGAGAACCGTAAAAGGGCCAAACTCCTTGAATTAATCTGCACCATTCAAAAGCTGCATCGTAAAGTCCAGACCTGTAACCCAAACACATGGTGAGGACGGACCAGAGGTGACCAAGATGGGTGGACTCTCCTTTCCAAAAGTGCACACACCACACAGAGTTCTGGATTTCCACTGAGTGTGCACGGGGGGTTAGAACCATCTTCCCTCAGGGCACAGGGAGAGCACAGCTGATATCTGGGTCCCATTTCTATGCCCACTCAGAAGCTGCTGACAGAGCAAATGAATAAACAAACGGCCAAGAAGGGTCCCATTTGCTCAGGGTCTGTTCTTATACGTTTTCTCTTTCATGTCCATGAGGAAAGGAGGGAAAGAACCCCAAATACTAAGACCCCGTTTATTCCCCCAAAGCTGGGTTGAGTGCTCCCATACACACTCTGGCTGGTTTAAAGTAAAATGGAAAGTTTTTAAAAGCAAAATGCAGCTCCTCCCTGTCTGTCTGTGGGCAGAGAGCCCCAGGGAAAGTCAGCAGGAGCATCTGATGGGCAGAGAGAGGGAAAGTACTTGTTGGAAGGCCCGTGCCAAGACGGATTAGGAGTTTTTTGCATGACCTTGGGACAAGTAGCTCAGTGGATGTGCAGACACTTCCAGGTCACCTGAGCGAGACACCTCTGCGTACCCTCCCAGCCCAAGGAAGCAACCTGGAGCTGCCTGGGAGCCTGAGTCTGCAGCTCCTGGTCGTTGGATTCCATGTCCTGGCTGTGCTGTATTTTCATTTGGAACAAATAAAAAGAGAGGGCCCAGGAATGAAGGGGATGGAATGAATTATCCAGCAGATCAGACACTTTGGTTTAAGCAAAGGACCTTGCAGAGTCTTGCGTGAAATCTTACATGCAACATAAACAGACAGGCAGCCAACCTCACCACCAGAAATATTCAATAATAAAACACAGCTGTCGGTACTGGCATTTCCCAAGCAGACTTTGTCATTCTTGCCATTAGAAATGCTGACAAAGACAAAAACTGTAAAATGAAAGCCAGTTTTCTTTTCCCCCCAAAGAGGGAGGTTTTTGTGAACTGTAGTCTAAATAGTCACTTAAAACTTGAACGATCCATAAAAATAATTTAAGACAGAACTTCTTCTTGGAAACTCATTTTGACCAAGTGCTGTGAGAGACCTTGGCTGATCCTAGCTAGGATAATCGCTTTGATTTGAAATCTGTAGTCCTGATTATTAAAATGCCCTGGAGTCCCTCTCCTTGGCCAGTCGTGAGGGTAATTGAGCTGGAGACTTCTAAGCTGACTCCGGGAGATGCAAGTGACATGGTGCTGGCAGCGGTTGTTGGCAGGTCTTGTTGGGACTTTATAATAATAAAATCTTAAACCATTATGTCCGAAGAGAAAGACCCATATGTGGGAGAAGAGAAACATCTGGAGCCGCAGCTCGATCCTCTGGCCTCAAATGTCCCATTCCCTGGGCCCCCAAAGATGGCTGCAGAAATTTTAGTAATAAAAATAAAGTTTTACAGGGTGGGGGGAGGGATGGCAAAGGACGCGAGTTCTGTGTAATTCTGTGTTCTCGGGGATTTTTTCTGACTGGGAAGACGCTTATGATTCAAGCATATGCATCAAGTTCAGGGTGCGGGCTGTGCAGGTGGGAGAAGCAAGAGCAGGAACAAGAGCAGAGAGAGAAGAAAGAAAGGAAGGAAGGAAGGAAGGAAGGAAGGAAGGAAGGAAGGAAGGAAGGAAGGAAGGAAGGAAGGAAGGAAGGCAGGCAGGCACGGGGCTTTCCAGAGACTGGAATGGTAGGAGTTTTGAGCCCAGAAGACTGATGTATTCAAATCTCTGCACCTGAGATCTAAAAAGTACAACTAAAGAAACAAACTTTATTTAAAAAAGCAAATAAAGCAATCTTAGAAACAGCACACAGGGGCAGGTTGTCCAGGGAATTGACTGAAGGACTCAGGAGAAGGTTTCAAAGAGGAGATAACGTTCAGCCTGGGTTGTTGAGAGGTGTGTGTGAGAGTTTTCCAAGCAGACTAAACCATAGGCACCCAGTCTCAAAAGTGTGGGAGAGCCCAGCTAGTGGCCCAAGAGGTGTCACACCTGATTCTCTGAGCCTGGCCTTCCTGACACTGCACTGTCACTGTGTCCAGCCAGACCTCCCCAGAAAGTGCTGCCCAATCCCCTGAGGTCTCCTCTTCCTCCTTTCCCTGGTGGCCATCACAGCCCCATTTCTGTGGCTAGTGTGTGTGTGTGAGGGGGCTAGTGCTTGCAAGCTGATTTGAGATTTGAGGGGTACAGACAGGGGGCTCAACTTTTGTTTGCACCCTCTGAGGCCCCAGTCCCATCATGTGCCCATCAGACAAACCTGCTTTGGGTGAGCCACCTCTCCATGCATGTCAGAGTGAGGCAACTATTACCAGATCATCTGTTAATAAAATCCAAAAGGAGGTCTCTAAACAGGGGGTGGAGGCTCTGGGAAGGCACCAGAGGAGAATGCAGGTGTTCTGGTCTCAGGATGCTGCAGCAACTCCTGCCTCACAGGCTTGTGGTCTACCAGGGCCAGAAGCTCCTCCTCCAGGGAGGCGACCTCATGAGATTCTTCAGGACATGGAGTCAGTAGGACAGTGCCCTAACTACCTTCCTGCTTAGCCACAACACAAAAATGTTCCCTTCCTACCAGGAGAAAAGAACGATCCCCTCTGGGCAATAAGCATTTACCTTGTGCAGAAAAGGTAAGAAAGAAAAGGTAAAGAAAAGTCTCGTTTTGTGCGATGACAAACCAGAAGTCCTCCGGCTGAAAAACTGTGACATTCACAAATAAACAAGAGCTTTGTGTTTGTTTTTTTGTTTCTTATTCGTCAAATGCCTTCTATTTGTAAAACAACGCTCAGAGTTCTCTGCAATGTTGGGCATGTTCCATACCTTGATTGGGTGGTGGTTACAAGGCCTGGACATTTGTCAAAAGTCAACGAACAGTGGACTTGACATGTGAACATTTACTTGTATATAAATTACAGTCATCTTACAGCATCTCCCTCCTGAAGGAGGACCTTCTGGCCCTTGTGGAGCGCGAACTCTGCGAGGCAGATGTTTCTGGAGCACCGTAAGACTGGAACACCTGTATCCTCCAGCACCTCCCCAAACTCCCTTTGATTAAAAAAAAAAAAAAAACTCCAAAATCGACCACATCCTAGGCCACAAATCTAACCTCAGCAAATTTAAAAAAATAGAAATTATTCCTTGCATCTTCTCAGACCATCATGGAATAAAAGTTGAGCTCAATAACAACAGAAACCTGCATACAAGTACAAAA
>CAUYPK010106495.1:0-39186 GCA_963574355.1 Loris lydekkerianus
AAAAAAATGGAGACTTTACCTCTTTTATGTTTACATGGATGGGGCTGGAAAATATTCTTCTCAGTAAAGTATCTCAGGAATGGAAAAAAAGTATCCAGTGTACTCAGTACTACTGTGAAACCAATTTGTAATAACTCACACTTGCATATGAAAAATGAAACACAATTTTAGCTTAAGATGAAGGAGGGAAGGGGAGGGGTAGGGAAGGGATGAGAGGGATAGTAGGGTATAGTAGGGGAACCACAACTATGGAGCACATTTCAAGTACAAGTTGGATCTATCATGTGTAGAACACAAATGTCCTAATGTTATAATTGGGTAAATGAGGTGAACGCTATATTGATTAGTATGATGTAAGCACTCCAATTTGTACAAATAATCAACACACTGAAATTGGCATAAATGTATTTATGATCTATGTACAAAAGACTTAATAAAAAAATAAATAAATAAATTGCACACTATTTAAAATTGCACATGAACTTATGACCATCCTGTATATATACAGAAACACACATATTTTGTTTCTTCCTTCCAAAAAGGTTGTATTAGTTTGCAGTCCCACCAGCAGTGTAAAAGTGTTCCCTTCTCTCCACATCCACGCCAGCATCTACAGTTTTGAAACTTTGTGATAAGGGTCATTCTCACTGGAATTAGATGATATCTCAGGGTGGTTTTGATTTGCATTTATCTAATAATGAGGGATGATGAGCATTTTTTCATATATTTGTTAGCCTTTCATCTGTCTTCTTTAGAGAAGGTTCTATTCATCTTTCTTTCCCAGTGATCTAAGGTATTGTTGGCTCTTTTTATGTTTATTAATTTGAGTTCTCTGTAGATCCTGGTTATAAAGTTTTTGTCTGAGTCAAAATATGCAAATATCCTTGTCCAATGTGTAGGTTGTCTGTTTGCTTTGGTTGTTGTTGCCTTAGCTGTACAGAAACTTTTTGGTTTAATTAAGTCTCATTTGTTTCTTTTTGTTGTTGCAATTGCCACAGAAGTCTTCCTCATAAAGTCCTTCCCCAGGATGATAGCTTCCAGTGTTTCCCCCACACTTTCTTTGAGGATTTTAATTGTTTTGTGCCTTAGATTTAGGTCTTTTATCCCTCTTGAATCAGTTTTTTGTAAGTGGAGAAAAGTGCAGGTCCAGTTTCAGTCTTTTACATGCGAAAATCTAGTTCTTCCAGCACTATTTGTTGAATAGAGAGTCTTTCTTCCAGCGTATGTTTTTGTTTGTTTATCAAAGATTAGGTGGATGTAAGGTCTTTGTTTCATCTCCTGGTTTTACATTTGGTTCCAAATGTCTATGTCTCTATTTTTTTGCCAATACCATGCTGTTCTGATCACTATGACCTTGTAGTACCTGCTGAAGTCTGGTAGGCTGATGTCCCCAGTTTTGTTTTTATTACTAAGAATTGCTTTGGCTAAATGGGGTTTTTTGGGGGTTCCATACAAAATGAAGAATCATTTTTTCCAAGTCTGGAAAATTATTTTTTCCAAGTACAATGTTGGTATTTTAATAGGGATAGCTTTGAATCTGTAGATTGTTTTGGGAAGCATAAGCATTTTAACAATGTTGATTCTTCCAAGCCATGAGCATGGATATTGTTCCATTTGTTAATATTTTCTATTTCTTTTCTTAGGGGTTCATAGTTTTCTTTATAAAGGTCCTTCACCTCTTTGAATGGTCATCCACTTTTAACATCCTTAAACAAAATAATTTTCAGCCTAGAAGCCTTATCCTGCCAAACTTAACTTCAAAATTGATGGAGAAATCCATCAATGTAGATTGTAATCTACAAATTATTTGTAGATATATAAGCACTGAGGAAACTGTCACAACAAGACAAGCTCTACAGAAAATACTTAGACCTATTTTCAACACTGAACACCACAATGGACCACCACTAAAGTAAACATCTAGAAGCCAAAGGACAGAATTTAGCTTCCACAATGGCACAAAGGATTAAATACACAACAAACTACCTTACAATAAGATGAATGGAATTCTACAACAGCTATTGCTACTTTCAATAAATGTCAATGGATTGAATTCCCCACTGAAGAGGCACAGGCTGGCTAATTAGATGAAAAAACACAAGCCATCCATATGCTGTCTCCAGGAGACACACCTAGCCCTGAAGGACAAATCAAGACTCAGGGTTAAGGGATGGAAAAGAGTGTATCAAACAAATAGATATCAGAAGAAAGGAGGTGCTGCAATCTTATTCTCAGACTCAAGTGGATTCAAAGCAACTTTAGTTAGGAAAGACAAAGATGGACACTTCATTCTAGTCAAAGAAAGAATACAATAAGAAGACATCTCAATAGTAAACATTTACATACCTAACTTAAATGCTCCCAGATTTATGAAACAGACCTTGAGGGGTCTAAGCAATATGATATCCCATAACACCTTAATAGTTGGGGACTTCAACACCCTTCTGACAGAACTGGAAGACCCTTTTTTTTTTTTGAGACAGAGTCTCATTATGTCCTTGGTAGAGTGCTGTAGCATCACAGCTCACAGCAACTTCAAACTCTTTGGGTTTAAGTGATTCACTTGCCTCAGCCTCTGAGTAGCTTGGACTACAGGCACCTGCCTATTTTTTGGTTTCAGTTGTCATTGTTTTTAGCCGGCCCAGGCTGGGCTTGAATCTGCCCGCTTTGGTTTACATGGCCAGTGCTCTAGACTGAACTACAGGCATCAAGCCTGAACTTTTTAATAAGAGCTATTCTGACAATGTGAAGGTGATACCTTATTGTAGCTTTAATTTGCATTTCCCTGATGATTGATGATGTTGAGCATTTTTCACATTTATTGGCAAATTGTCTGTCTTTTTAAAAGCTTCTGTTCATGTCATTTGCCCACTTTTTAATAGGTTTGTTTATCTTTTTCTTGCTGATTTGTTTGAGTTCTTTGTAGATTCTGGATATAAGTCCTTATCGGATGTATAGTTGGTAAATATTTTCTCCCATTCTGTAGCTTGTCTATTTGTTTTGCTGACTACTTTCTTTGATGTGCAAAACATTTTTAATTTAATCAAGCCCCACTGATTTATTTTGTTGTTGCTGTAATTAATTGCCTTTCATCTTAGTCATAAGTTCTTTACCTAGGCCTGTGTCTAGAAAACTTTCCTACATTTTCTTCTGGAGTTTTTATGATTCATAACTTACATTTAATTCTTTTATCCATCTTGAATTAATTTTTGTAAGTAGTGTTAGAGGTCCTGTTTAATTCTGCTGCATGTGGCTTTCCAATTTTTCCAACCCCATTTAATGAATAAAGATTCTTTTCCGCAGTGTATGATATTGTTCGCTTTGTCAAATGTCAGATGGAAATATGAAGAGAGTTTAATATCTGGGTCCTCTGTTCTAATCCACTTGTTTGTGTCTCTGTTCTTGTGCCAGTACCATGCTGTTTTGGTTACTATAGCCTTGTAGTATAGTTTTAAGTCTGGTAAAATGATGTATCCCAATTAATTATTGTTGCCTAAAGTTTCTTTGACTATATGGATTGGTTTCTGTTTTCATACTGAAAGTAGAATTATTTTTTCTAGATCTTCAATTTTAATGTGATGTTATTTGTTGGTGAGTTTTATTTTTAAAATGATAAAGCTCAACACCACATTTGTTTTCCCCTTTGTCCAAATAAGAATTTTGAAATAAATTCTTTTTTATTTTTTAACATTTGAGAAAAGTGTGATTTCCTTGATGAACAGTTCCAAAATTTCCCATCATATGACCATGCCATTCTTTTTAAGGAAGGGAAGAAACTCAGAATCTTTAAAGTTAATTATTATAAATCTAAATTAAAAGTTGCATTTTAATCATGAAAAATATTACTGAGGTTATGTAAAGAAAAAATATATTGATAAATTGGCCAAAAACATTTACACCATATATACTGAACATATTAAGGCTAGTTTTCTTATTATAAAAATCTCTCCTGAGACAAAGACATTTCAATAGGAAAATTGATGCATAATATAGAGACAATTCATGGCAACCATGCTGTTAATCATAAAAATTCGAAGTAAAGTAATAATAGTTTTATTTATCATATTGGCCAACACTTAAGTATAATAGTTCAAGCAGAAATACAGGGGAAAAGGCCCTGTTGCTCTGCTCTGTGTGTGTATAGCTACAATTTTTGTGAGACAGAACCCACAGTATCTAGTGATGTTAAAACATGCATATCTTTTGATTTAGCAGTCACATTTGGAGAGAGTCTATCCCACAGCTCACAACCCAACTTAATAGCACATAATGATCTATGTGCAAAGATTTGTATGTCAGGCTCAACCTCCACAGTGGTAAATTGTTTATGTGGTATGTATTTCTTGAGGCCATTGAAGTGATTAAAACTAATAAATAGGAAATGCATTTTGCAAATTAGTTGTCAATTGTATGACACATGGCAACATGGAAACACTGTTTCTCAAAGTGGATCCCCACTTTCTTCCTTGTTTCCTCCTGCAGTATTTACTGTATCTGGTGTTTCCCCCAGTGAATCACTCAGAGGACATAACATGGGAAATAGCAGAGACAAATGTGACGGTGCAGTACAGAGGCCTTTGCTACCTCAGCCTGGAATGGAGCCACCCTGGAGATACACTTTCAGGAACTTTGATTAACTAGCCTATTGATGTTTCTCTTGAGTATTAATTACTCCCAGAAAGTGAGGACAAAGAGAAACCTATGAGTCTTAGAGGAAGAGACAGCTCTGGCTGTTCTTCAGGGATCCTGGAGGCTGGTCATTGTCTGCCTGTCTCTGTGAGCTTTGTTAACTCTAGGAGTTTGGCCTCCCAGAGGGTGCTTCCAGGGAGTTTGAAGGCTCTGGGGTGTTTTTAGGGACTGCTTCTAGCTGCAGGTGACTCTGAGAGTCTTTGCAAAAAATCTCTCCGACTCCATCAGAGGCAGATGGATTCAGGGGCATTATAATTACTAAGAGAAAAATCTGTAGGCTAAAGTAAATGCATGGGGGGGGGGGGAAGAATAGGGGATGTAGAAAGGCCTCTGCTTGGGAATATTACACCTTCATGTTAATGAAGTTAGTAAGCAGGCTTTGACCAAAGCATGGGGGATGTGCAGTGTTTATAGGGCTTCTTCTCTCTGCTTCTTACCACACTTTCCACTTCCTCAACCACCACTTCACTGATTTTAGAGTGACAAGGCTCTTTTTAAAAAATAAGATGCAAAGAAAATGTTATTAAGTTAGTTTCATAAGTGAGGTAACTAGAGTTACTCGTGCAGACCAAGAGATAGAACATGTACTGGTTGAATAATATCTCCCCTCAAATACACATTCATCCTGAAATTCAGAATGTCATCTTAGAAATAATGTCCTTGTAAATGTAATTAGTTGAAATGAGGTCATACTAGAGTAAGGAGGTCCCTTAATCCATTATGCTTGGTGTCCCTATAAGAAGAGAAGAGACACAGACACTGAGATGTACAGGGAAGAAGCCATGTGAAGATGGAGGCAGAGTTTTGAGTCATATGTCTGTAAGTCCAGACATAAATAACTGCTAACCACAAAGATATTCACCTGTGCAAGTTCTGTGTTTCACTTCAGCCTTTTGTAAGTGGAGTGAAAGAAAAGTACCAAGAAAAGGAATAAAAGAATAAGTACCAGAAGAGGTGGCAAGTTTATGAAATGCAATGCTACTGGGGACTTCTCAAATACCAGGCAAAAGCAACAAAGTACCTTGGCATTGTTCTGGGATCCCCTTTCCTATTTCCTCAGGAAATTCCTAATATTCATTTTACACTAGAATGCACAAGGTTCAACAATTAAGTTTTCAAACCCATACTAGTAAAACTGCTACATACCTCATTGCTGAAAATCAATAGTTAACTTTGAATACTCCCCCTGGGGAGCTATGCACCAACACCAATACCTAGTCCTCCATTCAAAGCAATTCTTGAACTCTTTTTCTGGAATGACCATCAGAGCTGTCATTGTATGAGGTCTGACAATTAAGTTTGTGAACTTGCTACTATGTGCTTACATTGGTAGCACAGTACAAACAAGTCAAAAAATTTCATAACCTTGATATATCAGTGTCTCACAGCTGTGTTGCATCTACATGTGGTGGTGTCTTGCTGAGTGGAGTTCATTATTGGTGTTGCATGTGTATGTGTGGTCACTCCTTTTTTGGGTGTATAAACATTTGTGCTTAAGTCTTCTTGTTAAATTATTCTCTTTACCTTTTACAGTGATCATATTTGTCTTTCTTTTGTTGATTTAAAGTCTATGTTGTGTGATATAAGAATGGCTACACCAGTTTTCTTTTCATTTCTAGTTGCATAGAATATTATTTCCCAATATTTCACCTTTGAAAGAGTCCTTGTGGGTTAGATGTAATTTCTGGAGACAACAGATACTTGGTTTGTGTTTTCTTATCCATTATGTCTCTTTAGTAGGGAATTCAAGCTATTCACATTTATTAAAAGTATAAATATGTGTGGTGGATTTTTGTTCATGCTGTTGGGTAGAACTTTGTTGCTTTGTCTTATCTCTAAAGTCACTGAAGTGTCTAGGCTGTGAACTTTAGGTTTGGGGTGATTTTATACCAGTGGGTGTCTGCTGCGCTTTTCCACTTGTAATGAATATCTCAGTACTTCCTGCAGGTAGGTTTGGGTTCTACAAATTCTCTCAGAGATTGCTTGTCTGTAAAAGTCTTTAATTATGCCTCATATAGAAAACTTAATTTTGCAGGATACAGGATTCTAGAATGGCCATTATTCTGTTTTAGGAGATTGAGGATGAGTCCTCAATCCCTTGTGGCTTGCAGGATTTCAGTTGAGGAGTCCACATTTAGTCTGATCGGTTTTCCTTTGCAAGTTACCTGCTAATTTCACCTTACTGGTTGTAGAATGACCTCTTTTGTATTTACTTTGACCAGCTAATGATTATGTGTTGTGGTGATTGCCTCTTCACAGTGAATCTCCTAGGTGTCCTTTCTGCTTCTTGGACCTAGATATCTAGATTTCTAGAAAGGTCAGGAAATTTTTCCTCAATAATTCCCTCAACCAAAGGAAGAACACTTGAGTGCTCCAAGCTTTAGGTGGGACACTGTAGTTCCCAGGGGGTTTCTTGATATCCACCACTGAATTATCTAATGCTTGAATATTTTCTTCTTCACTCTCCAGGATGCCTATGATTCTTATGTTTGGCATCTTTACATAGTTCCACATTTCTTGTAAGCTTTGTTCTTTTTTTCTGACTGACGTGCTTAGCACAAAGGTATTATCTTCAAGTTCTCAGATTCTTTCTTCTGCCTGATGGAACCTGTTTTTAAGGCTCCATAGTGTTTTGTAATTCCTTGAAAGAATTTTTCATTTCCATAAGTTCTGTTTTGTTTTCCCATAATATTTTGATCTCCTTACAGAACTTTTCATTTATTTTCTATATTGTCTTTGTGACTTCTTTGTGATGTATTTCATTTTCTCTTCTATTTCCATGAGTTTCCATACAACTCATGTTTGAAATTCTTCACCTGTCATTTTGATCTTTTTATTTAGGTTGGTAGCCATTGGTAAGAAGTTATTGTTTTCTTTAGGGGGTGATCTTGCACTTTGATTTTTCATATTTCTGTTTGATTTCATATTTCTGTTTCATATTCCAGTTTTTTCACTGGATACTTCTCATCTGATCTCTCAGTTGAGAGATGAGGATGATAGAGCTGGTTTATTGGCCATTTCTGAGACCCTGCAGATTGATCCCAGCTCTCAGTAATGGTAGTGGAACTTGTACAGCCATATCTAATTTGCTTGAGTTGGGAGACACTTTGGTGGGCTATATCATTGTTCTCCATGTCTTTGGTTGATATTTATGTGAGTGAGCCTATTGCTGACTCTGGCATACTGGTCCCTCAGGTGGTGGAATATTTGAGTGCTCTGAGCTTTAGGAGGGACTCTGCATTTCCCAGGGGATTTCTTGATCTCTACCACCACTGAAATTGAGAGAAGAGTAAGGCAGTTTGTGGCTAGGATGTCTGGACTTCAAAGACTTTACAAAGCTTCAGGGGGGGCTAAAATATTACTTTTCCGGCCTTGGGGAAACCACTGGTAGCAGGATCAGGGCAAACTCTAGACCACCACAGCTATTGACAGAGGAGAGAGCTTAATGCATCTATGCTAAAGCACCAGACTGGGTTCTTTCTGCCCTTATCCCACAGTGAGTTTTTCTGAGAGGGGAATTGCAGAAGCTTCTCCAAGTGCCCACTATGCCCACACACACGAGGGGACAGAGCCAGAGCCAGCCATGTAGGAGGCAAGTGCAGCCACAGCACCAAGCCAGCAAAGGCCAGTTCAGTTTTTCCTGTGGCCAAGGGGGCATTTCCTCACTCAAATCCCGTCAAAGCTGAAGCCCTCTGGGTGCCAGTCTGATTTCCTCTAAGTGGGGACTGGGGTGGCGCTGAGGGCAGGGCTTACAGGTGAAGCCTCTAAGCTGGGGGCAGAGTGCAGATGTTGGGAAGAATTGACCAAGAGGGTGGAGTCAGAGCAAGCCAGGCAGGCACGGTTCAAGCACCAGCCCCACCAATGTCAGTTCAAATGAGCTGCTGTTAGTTCCTACAGTTGGGGGAGGGGCACTCCCTGCTCACAGCCTGCCAAAGCTGCTACTCAGGGTCACAAAAAGCAGGGCCCACTGAATTCCAGCCTGATATGGTAGAGGGGAAGGGTCCAGTTCCCTTCACTGATCCTTCCCTGCAGGGCAGGGCCTGGGCTGCTATGGGGAAGAGACAGCTTCCAGTCTCCCTTCCTCACTCTTGAGCCTGGTGAGGGGGAACTTAGACAGCCCTAGCCCGAGGCTGACTGTCTAAGGCAGTGGGTGTGCCCTTCACACACCAGCACAAAGGGAAGCAGGCTCTGGTTACCAAAGGGGGAGATAGGCAGTGGCCACAAGCCAGCTGGAGCCTAAATCACTCTCTGTTGTGCCAAGCAAGGGGAGATTCAGAGGAGGAAAAGTCTAGGTGCAGGAAAGCCTGATCTCTGGTCCCTGGTGACATTCTCCAGCAGGACGAGTGCTCCTATGTCCCGCTGCTTGCTGAGAGCCATGGAGGATGAGGGAGCCAGGGAGGAGATCCCCCTTATTCTTCCACTTGGCTCCAGGCTTCCTCAGATTCCACCTGCTTGGCCACTCTCCTCTCCTTTCTTCCTTTCTGTCTTTATCATCGCATCTCTCAGTGGGGTTGCCGACGCTTATGTTGCTTCTCTCTGCAATCTGCTCTCATCTCGTTTGGGTCAAACCCTCCTACCTTGAGCTGGGACAGTCTGATGAGAGCCGCCTCTAGTTGGTTATCTAACCCCTGCTCTCTGAAACATATGTATTTCATGTTTAAATTTGGGTCACATCTTCAAGATATCTCATTATAGAAATATTCCAAAATCAGAAAAAGTCTCAAATCCAAACACTTCTGGCCCCAAGCACTTCAGATAAGGAGAACTCACAATTTGAAAGTAAGCAAACTACAGTACAGGTTGGTTTCCATTATATCTCCTTTGCTGCCATCTACTGACAATTTTACATAATGTAAAATGTCAAAAGCCCCTGTCTTCACAAGGTCATTTCCTTTTCCTGTTTAGTGCTCTCATTGGGTTGGAAGTGCTTCCAACTGAGCCTAGAGATTTAATGTGGTGGTCTGCATTGGTAGTGGTACTTAATCTCCTCAGAAAAACCTACTAGACTTGACTCTGAGTTCTGCAAGAAGCAAGGCAAGTTGACCTCTGAAAATGATAAGGTGGTCCAATTATAGCACAAGCAAAACGTCACTAGGTAATCATGAACAGAGCCAGCCCATTATTGAACAAACACATAATATGTTTTAATTGCAGCCAAATGTATTATAGTGAGAAACGAGTGTTTTCTATAAATATGTGCTGCTATATGTATACATTATTTCATATTTTTGTACTGTATCTTTGGGAACAACTCCTAGAAGCATAATTTCTGGATCAAAGGGTGAATGCATATGTTAATCTGCTAGGGATTGCCAAGTCCCTCCTCAGTAGGGGTTGCCCATTTTGTATCCCCACCCCAGTGCATGAGTTTGGCTGGTTCTCAACAGGTTCACCATCACAGTAGATTTTACACCTTTGATCACTTTTGTTATCTAAGAATTGGTAGGTCTTTACAGTTTTAATTTGTTTCTCTTATTGTTTCTGTCAAGATCCAGCCAGAATAAGAGAAACCAGATCAATTATTTTAATAGAGAAAATTGAATAGAGGTACTAGTTTAGACATGAATTGGTGGACTAAGCAGGAAAAAGGAAACAAGGAAATAACAGAGAGACAATGTTAGGAGAGTGATACATTATACAAATTCTTGGTACTATTCTTAAATACTCTATAATTTGATAGAAACATTTATGACAAAAATGATTCATAAAAAGAAATTTACAACTAAATCAATTCATGTATATTGATGCAAAGCTCTAAGTAAAATACTGCCAGATATTATAACAGTAGAATTATAAAATACCATTACTTAGTAAGACTACATTGCAAAATTTATTCTAATACATTACCAACTATGTGTATCAAAGGAGAAAAAAAAAATGATCTCACAAAATAACTGTTAAGATTAATCTTCTTACATTTAAAGAATTAAAATGCTTCTAAGCAGCTATGCTATTTGTACCTGATTTTACTGTAAGAAATGCAACTATGAATTGTTTCTGTAGTTTTTCTCTTTTCATCATTTAAACTAAGTTGATCAATTCCAAACTGAAGTGCATTATTTTGCACCCTTTCAGAACAATAACCAGAAAAACCCAAGAAAAACAAAATAATTGTTTTTATCAGATAAACCAATCTAAAAACGACAGAAGAGAATCTCTGAGCTATGAGCTTTACGACAGAACTTTGAATACACAGCCCATAACAGTTTTCCCTAAATAAAATGAAAAGATAACCCCTAAGTTACCAAGGTGGTTAAGAGTCCCATCTCAATCCTGTTATCAAGTCCCCTTGACATGTCTAGGGTTACATAATGATCTAGGGCACTCATGTGGCACCTGCATATCAGAGGATCCTCTGTTCATCATGATTGCAGTGGGAAGTTTGCTTATCCAAGCTGGTCGGTCATTCGATATCAAGTAGGGGACAGGGACTCCTCTTGGGGAGGAGTCCTCCTGACACCTATTTACCATCCTCTACTAGTCCAGCCACACTATTGCTCTGCAGGTGGAGGGATACTAATCCCTTTTCTCCATGTCTGAAGAAAGCTTATCAGCTTCGGGACTGATTTTCAGATTTCAGGGATGATGTTGCAGTACATTCTGGCCCCACTATGTGTACATACTTTTACCCAGAGCCACAGATTTACGGGATATAAATAAAACACAAACAAGTTTGGTACCAAATCTACTCTGAATCTTGATGGCCTAACTCAGCAATTTCTCATTCACGTTATGTCAAAAGCAGGTTGTCAAGGGGCTCAGGAACTGAACGTCTGCTCCACTGTGGCCCAGGTGGGAGCATGGCCAATCACACCACAGATTTTAAAAGGATTAGTCAAATGCCCAGAATTAATCTTCTCAGCCCACAAAAAATGTCAGGAAACCTAGGGGAGCAACTGTGTATTTGTTCATTAAATATTCCTTTCTCCTTCTTCCACACAGAACACACTCACATTCTCTCCAAGGACAGCAACCTCAAATCCCATATAGTCACACTATGATCTAAAAATCCAAGACCTCTGGGTTGTCTCTAGATTAGGCTTAACTCTATTTCCCATTGGTCCAGAGCTCTACTAACCCAAAAGATCTGTGTTCTTCTCCACATTTCCCAAACATGGTGGAGGAATAGTAATGCATCACCATGCTCAATAGTGAATAAAAAATGCAAAGATGACCCTGATCTGTGGTAATTCAGTACCCTGAAAGGCATATTGCTTAATTATTCTGATTATCACTCTTCTAGACAGTCATGTGGTTACTGTCAAAATAGGAAAATTCATGAATTTAAGAATGATGTTGATCCTAGTCAGAAACTATTCCAGACACAAAATTATTACAGGAGTTATTTATGGTAGATCCTCAAAAGAGCCCTATAGCTAGAACCCTGCCAACAAGTGACATAGACATGGCTATAACAAGGTGGTCAAAGATCAGTTCTTCTGTAAAAGACAACTGCAATCACCTTATATTTATGAAACACTTAGTAACTATCCTGTTAAAGGAAACTCTACCAACAAGGTCACCTTCTAGGACTGCATGCAAATGCAAGGCCAGGAAGCAAACTTTGAGACTGAAGAAAATAAAAAGCAGGCACAACAGGTAATTCTTCCCAAAGTTTTGTTTTTAGATCTGCTATCTAAATCATTAAAACAGTTTCCCAGGAAAAAGAGGTAGTAGTATGCAAAATATTTATTTTTATGAATAATTGTCACTAATACAGTAGGAACTGATATAAAAGATATATAAAAAAAGAATGTTAGCATTCAATAGAAATTAAAACCTGAGCTGAAGGCTGATCAGAATGTCTGAAACTGGCACCGTTCTGATGGAAGTTGAGAGACACGTTTGCTAGAATTCTCAAATTCATGAAATGAAGAAAAAGTTAAATTTCAAAGGAGCTACAATCCTCTGACTCTTAGATTAAGTCACTTGTTGATAAACATTAACGATAAGCAGGGTTATCTAAAGCTCACAGTCTTGAAGGCAGAGAGACGTGTAAATTACAGATTTTTTAATTAGCAAGAAGGCAAGCTGAAATTTTGTTGGTAAAATATGCTTTGCTTATTCATGTGGATCTAAAAGTCTGGCTCAGTTTGTCAGAGCACAAGAGAATGTCAAGAGGTCAAGGACATGAGGATGGATCAATGTCCATCCATCCCAACTCCTGGAAAACAAATGACACAAAATAAAAGAACAGTATTAGTAGGAATAAAAGACTTGAGGTCTAATTCAGTTCCCACTTTGGATTCTGTAGTTATCTCTTACTAAAAAAGATGGTGAAAACAAAACTTCTTACTCCTTTAATAACTATAAGGGAAGAAACAAAAGAAAGCTAACAGAGTGATGGACCTTGATTAAAAATCTGTGAACTTGAATACATTTTGATATGTTGAATCTGAGTCATACTAATAAACCAATGGGTAATATACGACAAAACTTTACAAAGTTAAAATTTCATCTGTTGCAGAACTTCAAAACTAATGGAATTAATGTCTTCTCCCCTTTATTTCATTCTTTCTGCAGAATGTCCTAAAATCATCAGCATGCCTGTACTTTTCACAAATATGTCTATACAACATGATGGTTTTTGTCAAAATGATGCAGGAAGCAATTTCAAATGAGGTCAAGGATCTTGTACTCTTTCAAAACATATTTTTAGTTCTTTGTGCTCCATGTCACATAAAAAAGAAATGAGGGCAGCTAGACTCATGTGGTTTCTTTTAGCCCAAAGTCATTAATTCTCAATGTCTCCATGAGAGGAAGGATCCAGTATTTAAGTGCTCTACTATAAAGCATCTCCAATTCTAAAAGAGATTGCTTTTATTTTTTACTACTTTTTAAAAAGAGGGCTGGTCTTAGCGGAGACGAGCCACCAACTTCCTTCCTGTACCAGCTCTCCAAGAGGACATGTGAGTTTTTGCCCTGATATTTTTACCCCGGGTTTTACGAGGCTTCTCTTCTTTGTGCACCTTTGTGTGCTGTCTCAGATGAGAGCTCTGGCTGAAGCATTTGCCACATTCACTGCACTGGTAAGGTTTCTCCCCAGTGTGGGTTCTCTGATGTTGAATAAGGTGGGAACTTTGGCTGAAACATCGGCCACATTCATCACACTGATAGGGTTTTTCTCCAGTATGAATCCTCTGGTGCTGAATGAGATTGGAGCTCTGTTTAAATCTTTCTCCACACTCATCACATATATATGGCTTTTCCCCAGTATGGATCCGCCGATGCTGAATGAGATTAGAACTCTGAAAGAAACTTTTCCCACAATCAGCACATTTATGGGATTTCTTTCCAGTATGAATCTTCTGGTGTTGAAAAAGAGTTGAACTCTGACTGAAGCTCTTTTCACATTCAGTACATTTATAGGGTTTGTCATCCAAGCTTCTTCTCAGTCTACTCAAGCCTGAGTCAAAGCGAATAGTCATTCCCCATTTCTGCCGCTCCCGGCCTGTTTTACGCTTGTTCTCAGAGGTTCGTCCTTGGCTTGAGCTTCGAGAAATACCTCCTTTAGTTTTTCCTAACTTCATGGTGAATAGTCAGATGTACTTGTAAACAAATCCACTGTCTTCTTCTAAACCAATGTTCCGTTTCCTAGAGCTACACAGTTCAGAATTTTTTGCCTGTAGAAGAAAAAATACAAAATATTATAGATGATCTACACATTATTCAACTTTAACATCTCTTCAACCCATCATAATTGCATTCATGCTTAAATTAAAAATATGTTCAATACAAATGCAGAAAAAAGATACCTCTGGGGGAAAATACTTGCAAAGAAGTTCTAATAATTCCAAAGTTTAAGTTAATATATATCATCAAATTGTCAATGACTATACCTTTGGAAATTTTGTCCTTCAAAACTATATACTCATTTTATAATGCCTAATAATTCATATTTACCTATAATAAATTTATTAATAAATTTATATTTTAATAAATTTCTTATAAATATGAATTTATTTATTCATATTCATATTTAATTTTAGGCATTACAAAATGAGTATATATTTATTTATATAAAGTTTTTAGGCATTATAAAATGAGTATACAGTTTTGAAGGATTAAAAAGTAGAGACAAGATAAAATCCTATCGGGAATAGAAAAAATAATTCTAAAGACAATCAAAATTTATATAACTGATTATTATTATGTTTTAATATTTACTCTCATGTTAAACTTCTACTTACTGAAGACTATTTAATTAAGGTGTCCAAATTGAAAAGAAATAACAAATTACACTACTTGATGATATATTCCTGTTTATTTCCATAGCTACAGATGTCAAGTTAGGTCTAATTCTGTAGTGTAAACTGTTTTGAAAGTAGAAACTACTCTACATAGTACGTATACAAGGAGTAATAATAGATTTACTGTCTGTATTGAGAGATATGTTAATATTACTTTTTCTAGATCCTAATGATCTATGAAAGAAAACAATTCACTAAAATCCTAAAACAGAATCACTGTTTTTAGAGAAAAAAAAATCCTTAAAAGAACTTTAACTAGATAGTAGAATGAAACTGAGTAGAAAAAAGTGTGGTAGGTAGAACCAAGAAAAGGGGAGGGAGGAAGTAAGTTTACATGTAAAAGTAGGATGAAATTTTTAAAATTCCCAAATGCTACAAAATTCAAAAAGTTTTATTTATTTACTTAGAGGTTATTTAAAATAACACCTAAAGCAAATAAACAAAAAACCCCCCACAAACTTGAAATAGGTGGCAATGTGGGAGAAGCTAAGACTGCAAAAGTAATAAAGTGATTGAAACTACTTTCCCTATCAAGATGGAAATTTTAGATGTAGATTTTAAAATAGGAATAATTATCCTAGGCTTCTTTTCATACAACCATGTAAAGCAAATAAATGAAAAAACAAATAACATTTTTCTTTTCTTTCATCTTATTGTATAATTAAGACTTTTGGCACAAGACTTTATCTGGATACTTAATAAGTGTGTTTGCTGTAATTATGGTCAGTATAAGAAAGAGTAAGCTGCTGTAACACAAAATTACAGAGCAAGCACTACCTATTCCTTAACTTAACCAAATATTTACAGAACATTTACTACATAGGAGACATTGTGTTAGGTACATGGTGTTGGTATTAAAAAATAACTATAATAGTAATTATAAATATTTTAAAAATGCATTTCTTAATACATAATACTAAGTCAGTGGTAGGTAATGCTGAGACAATGAAATCTTCCTTCCAATGCGGAAATCATACCACCAGGTAGCTTATGTGCCAGACATTGTGCCAACTCTTTAACTACTATAACAGCATGATGCAATTATCTCCATTTTAAGGTAAGGAAAGGAGGGTACAATGCTTGTTAACACACTGGCCAGGTTCCCTACCAGTCTGACTCTGGAGCCTGTACCGTTAGTGGCAGAAAGGATGCTCACAGGCACGTCTGCCAGCTCCAAGTTCAGCGTGTGGAGTCCTGCACTCTGACCTGTGCACTGCATAATGCCCCGGCACGTGCGAGCACTAAGGAAAACTCCAGTGACAGGAGCTACTCATCTTGCAAGCCTAGCTAACTGGAATGTGCCTCAGTTTCCTCATACAAAAAACTGGGATGGTGAAAACAAAGTAGCAACACTGTCAGGACTAGAAGTTTAGATACGTCAGTATCTACCTGTACATCACTCACAGCAGCCCTGTGCTGCCTAAGCATTTGTTCTGTACATTAATTACTTAAGCGCGCCAAGCCACGGAAGGAGACAGGACAGATGCTCCCCGCCGGGTTCCCCGCTTCTGGCCCAGTCCCCGAGGCCCCGATAAAGGCCTCCGCCGGCCGGGGTCCCACCCGGGGCCTGCTCAGCCCTCCCGCCCCGCTCCCTCCTCCCCGGCCCGGCCCGGCCCAGAGGCCTCAGCGCCCGCCACACTGTTGTCCGTTCCGTGCCGCCCTGATGAGGCCAGTTCGTGCCCGCACAGCCCCCCAGCGCCCGGCCGCGGTCCTCACGCAGCCCGGGCCCACTCACCGCGCGGGGCCGGCCACCGCCCTGGCTCCTCGTCGCCGCCCGCGCCGCCGGAAGTGCGGGCCGCGCAGTTCGCGGGCGCCGCCGCGGTCGCTCTAGGAACGTGGCAGAGCGACCCTCTATGGTCCCAGGCCCACCAGAAAGAGTGTTGTTGGTTTTTTTCTCTGCCATTTCGGTTTTTCCCTCTCGTCCCTTGGGAGGCGACTTGTGACCCCCAGGACCTCAAGACCTGTGGCCGCCACCGTTTGTGGTCCAGGAGACACCTGTGCCAGGGCTTTTGAAACCAAACAGCAGCCTGTCCAACCTCGAAGCTGCATTGTTTTTTCCTACAAGTATTGAGCACCTGGTATAAAGAGATACTTTTGGAGAGCCAAACTATTCCTGACGTTTTTCACGAAGTCATTTTAATTATTACTAAAAAGCTCCTGCAAAATGGGAATGATTACACTCAATTTACAGAAAAGGCTCAGAGAAGAAATTTGCTCAAGACCACGCTGTGTAAGTGGACGGCCCAGGATTGGAATGGCTCTTTAGGGCACCAGAGTCTCTTGATTTTCAACAAACCCCTCTCAGTTCTCCTCAGCAATGATGTCTCTTGGTTCTTCCCCCTTACAGACAGGTTACTCCTCCTCAGCCTACCTGGCCATTTGATCTCTCCTCTTCCCTCTCCCGGGAACTCCTCCAGTCTGATGGCCTCACATAGTATTAAGATGTGGTGAAGACTCCTGGCCTGTTAACTCCAGTCTGACCATAGATGCATATATTGAACTCCAGATTCGTATGTCCAGTAGAATACTCAGTGTATTCACGTGTGTAATGGATGTCCTAAACCTAACATGTGGCCAAATGAATTCCTCATATTCACGTAACCTGTTCTTTCAATAGAAGTTGGCAACTTCAACTTTGCAGTTGCTTAGGCCTAAACCTTTTATGTCATTGTTGTCTCTTCTTTTTTCACCCCAAACCCACATGCAATTCACTGCAAATTGTTGGCTCTGTCTTTAAAATATATTCATTACCAAGCCATTTCAACATTTCCACTGCTATAACCTCTACCAAGCCACCCACCCTGTCCTCTTGTATTGGCTTCCTGCCAGGTTTCCCTACAGTCTATTCCCACCTCAAAGTAATCCTTTTACAATCTAAGACAGGTCATGTCACTCATTTGTTTAAAACCTTCCAAAGGCTTTCTTTCCATCTTATTAGAGAAAAAGCCAATTACCTTACAGTGGCACACAAGCCTGTCATGGTATGTCTCTTTTGTCTGCAGTGCTAAGAATGGTGCTCAGCATGTGGCAGGCCTCAGTTAAATATTTGTTGAATGAATGAATTTAGAAGAAGCCATATTGTTTTACAAAATGCTTTTACATCTATTCTCTAGTCATTCATCTTTAGAATCATCTCAAGAAGCAGGGATTGTAGTATCTGGCTTGTAGATGAGTGAAATGAGTCAAGAGAGGGAAACTTTGTCTGAAGGAATAAAGTGAGTTTTGGGAGGAAGCTAGACTAAATTGAAGGTTCATACTCTCAAGCTGGGATTTCCTGCGCTGCAGGGAGCTGCCCTTGGAGATGGCAAAGCAAGGAGCTGAATGAGGTCTGGACAAGGAAGTTCTACTCAATCTAGATAATAACTGGACTACTTGTAAAGATTAGATGAGGTAATAACACAAGGTACTTATCACAATGTATAATACACAAGAAATGTGAGCTGTTGCTATTACTTTTATTATTAAATTATTACTACAAGTTGTTAATGCTTGTGGTCGGAGGGGCTGGGGTAGAGGGCAATGTGAAAGACCCAGAGATGGTTTAGGAAAAGGTTTTTATTTTTTTTTTGGTATTATAGTTTATTTACTTATTTTAATCTCGGGTTAATGTGAAGGCACAAACAACCAAATCACAGTATAGGAAAAGGTTCAAGAGAAAAACTGACCTGTTGGGGCTGTGCTCTACGCATATTAAAATAAAAAGATAATTTTTTCAAAAGCAATTTCGTTAGTAAGATAATTATGAATTATAACCAACTCTTTCCATGTTCCACATAAAGGTGGATTATTTCTTTTTTCTCTACCTGAAAGCAACTGGGCCAGAGGTATGCAGATTAAAGCATTGGGTAAAGAAAGATGAATTTAAAAGAAGAAAGAGATGAAAGTCATGAAATAAAGGGGTGTGGGTGGCTAAGAGTGGATGGAAGTGAAGATGGAAAGACAGAAGATTCAGAAAAGGATATGGAGGAGAGTGAGGATAAAGAGGAAAAGGGAAAAGAGAGAATACCGGCAGGGTTTTATGCCCGCTATTTATTAGTATAACTATAGTTAACATTCACTGAATGTTGACTGTGTGCTGGGCGCTGTCTGAAGCACTTGTGATACTCATTTTAACATCCCTATGACCTCAGTGTTCCTGGGCATGTGTGCTGCCCTTCTCTGATCTGACATCCCTGCCTATTGTGGTGTGACTGCCGGTGTCTCCTGGTGCTATGTGCTCACCCCACTGATGTTGACTTGACCACATGACTCGCAGTGACCCACTGCACGTGAGTAGATGCAAGGTACACTGTGTCTCAGAAGAAGCTTTGAGCCACTGTGCTTCCACCAGGACTCTACTGTTTCTGTCCTCCTTCAGAAGTGTATGTCCCAAGTAGGGACTACCCCTTTGGTCTAGGACCCAGGATGGGAGACAGACACATGGCACAGAGACACGTACAGCCCCCTGTAGTCACGCCGTGGCATCATACATAACATATCAGAAATACATGCCCTTGTAGCACTGAGATTTTTGCTGTTATCTCTGACTGCATTAAAGTTGACTAATATAGTAATACCTCCCAATAACCTTGAGATAGAAACTATTCTTTCCCTATTTTACAAATGAGGAAACCGAGGCATGAAACTTGTTCAAGATAACACATTTAAAAGTGGTACAGCCAGGCTTTGAAGCCAGAGAATGTGGCTCTAAAGTCTATGCTCTTAACCTCTAAATCACAGTGTATATCTCTCACGTGGAATTTCAGGTTATTTTCATGTGAATTAAATAATCAAAAATGGCCACAGATGATATTTACAAAACACAAAGGAAAAAGAGGAAGCAGGTTGGGGACACATAGTCTGGGCATCTCACAGTGCATCTTTCTGGGAAATCTGGGCCAGGAGAGGCTAGATCTCTTAGTGGCGGGGACATCTTTGGGAAACTACCCAGCAGAGGCCAAAGTGCTCCTGAGCTTGGTGACGTTTGAAGGGTTCATTCTAGGAAGAAGAGTCTTCTGGGCTAAGAAAAATCCTGGCAAGACAGTTTCTGTTTCCTATGGCTTTGTCATCTGTACCCGCCCCTCACAGACACACACACACACACACACACACACACACACACACACACACTGTCTTAACAGAGAGCACTGCTGCCTTGGTTCTGTGCTTTGCAGCACTAATCCCCAGCCTAAATTCTAGAAGACCAGTTAATATGTGTGGCCCAAGTGCTGTAACAAGAATGGCCCTTCCACTACAAAGGGGTCTGCTCAGCACAGGGATCCTGCACTATGATTGTGTCCACCAAGCCTGAGACTTTGCTTTCTATTTCCTTTGGACTCCCTGGGAAAGGAAACCCTGGGAATTCCCATTCTTGGGTCTGAGAAAACATCTCTGTTAGAGCCCAACCCAGGGTGGGGTGGGAGGGAGGGCAGAGAGCCCCACCCTATACAATGAGCTTGGACACGTCAACAGCTGGCTTGCTTCCAGATAACTGCAGCCTGTGGGGCCTAAATATAGTGCACGCACCTGACTGTTCCTACACTTGGAGCTGCTTGGTTCTAATTGACAGAGCTTCCTGCCTGATCACTGAGGAGGGCCTGAGGGCAGGGGGGCTGCTGCCCATCATTGCACCTGACAAGGATATCCGCTGCCACCTCTGCAGCTGCAGAGTATCTGTGTCCTACACATGAAGGGCACAGTGTACATTGCTGGTTCCTGCACAAATCATCTGATTGGACTGGATAAGCCTTGGGACTTGTTTCCCTGGGCCTAAGGGGCCAGATGTATCCGGGGTGAATGCAAGATTTTATTTTGACTGTGGGAAGGTCTTTAGTTCATTTTCTGGTAAACATTTCCAAGCAGGTAGCAGCATATGGTTATCACCAGGGAAAAACAAGATGTTTTTTAGAACCCTGATGGTAATTCGCTCTGAGAAAACTGCCCTGTTTTTCCTAAGTCCAGTTCTTTTGCAATCATGTTGTTTTCATCCTGTGCTGTTTATTGTTCTCTTTGGCTTTGAAACCTGACTGGGAAGACAGTCCTATTTTTAGGAGCGTTCTCTCTGATAGAGATCTTTGCTTTATCATTGGCTACCTTTATTACCTAAGGTACTAGTTAGCCAAGGAGCATATTAGGAATACCCTAAAATCTACAGAGAAAGAAAGCGAGAGCTCCCAGCCAAAACCAGCAGGAACCACAGCATCTAGCCCTTAATGTCTGAAATTGTGGGTTCAAGGCATGCTGAATTAGCAGCATTCAGATTGCCCCCGAAAAGCAAATATGACGTTGATAAAATGATTGTTGACCCTCTCAGAAAATTTCATTGGTATACTTTTTCCCCTTTTCTGTGCAACTTGCTAAAGATTTTGCTTAGCTATAATATTTGGAAATTAGTTTTGATAATGTCTATATTAGAAGTGACACATACCTAAAGAGGCCTTAAATAATATTGTGATAACTTACAAAAACAAACAAACAAACCTAACAGGGGGGTGCTCAAGGAGGGCTGCTCTAATGGCTTCCGGTGTGCTGGGCCCCTGTCCTGCTCCCGGCTGGCAGGTGTCTCTCGGCCTGCAACCCTGCATGTCGTATCTCAGCCAACTCTAGCTCAGCCTCAGGACGCTGTGCAGGGAGCTTCGTAAGATCTCTGCTAGAGGGTCTCCAAGGTCTATTTTTTTCTTCTGATGAGGAGATCCCTGAACACAGGGTAGACTATGGCTCTCTTTGTCCCTCCAGGGCAGAAGACAGTCACTCAGTGACAGCCAAACAACAGGCAGGCAGTTGTCCTAGACCTGAGGTGGTAAATAAGGGGTGTGGGGTACAATTACCTAGGAGCACCTGTTTGTTTCATTTTCTCCTGTACCCTGCCTCCATTGCACTGAGCCCCTGCCTGGAAGATTCCTGAGGCCCTCCTGATGCTGAGATTCTGAGATCCAATGTGGCCTTATGTTGCTCATTGTCCAGGCCATCTGCAGTACCCCAGCCCTGTGACTCCTCTGTATCTCACTACAGCCTCTCATCAGGGTCCACACCGGTCTCCAGAACATTCACAGTCATGGAGGCATCCACTCGGTGTCAAGAGAAGTGGCCTTGACTTCACTGCCAAACAAGACACTGAGCACGCAGTAGGATAACAGCTTCAGAGGTTAGAGCAGGCGGTCGGTGTAGACAAACAGAAGGAAAAAAAAAAGAAAGCTTAGTCCTCACTTCTTTAGGCCAAGACAGCACACTTTTATTGAGCACCTAATGAACAAAGCTGCCACAGAGAAGAGCGGCAATGGAGCAGCCTCCTCTGCCATCTGTGTGTCTTTGACAATGGAGTTCTGTCAGAGGAATCTGGGTGTGACGTTCACCCTGATTAGTGGCTCCACATGGCCTGGCTGCTCCCAGGCTCTGCCCTCTGTGGGCACCTGTAAGGAGCATCTTCACACCTTTGGGATGGACTCTGACCTATCTTTGCAAGCTTTTGTGGTTTCTCCCTTTAAATATGATATCCACAGATTCCGGTTGCAGAAGCAGTTGGTCTTCAGGTTCTCTTGGACAAACATGACTGATGTAAACTCTTGCATAGTTTTGCAAATTCTTTCTCATTCATTCCTGAAATTCTCCATCAGTCCACAAATACAAATTGCTCAGTATATGGCCCAAGGGAATTCAAAACCCTTTCTCTCCAAACAGACATTTCTCCTCATCATTCTCCCTGAGGAGAATTGCTGAGGGCTGTCCCCTGCCCACTAGACAAGAGGAATGTAAGCCCAGAGAGGGCAGGAGGCACACAGGTGTCCTTAGGACAGTGGAGACGGGGGCTGAACACTGCCTGCAGGAGATGCTGCGGGGCATCCACACGGGGCAGCACCCCTATCGTCCATGTGACCCACCCCCTCAATGTGATTGAATTGTGTTTTTTGCAGCAAGCTCCTAATAAGGATTCTTTTGAGTCTTGCTGATGCAGACTGATTTCTGCAGCAAGAAGATGGTCTTCTTCCTGATCTCACGCCAACACTAGGGCACCAGATTGTGTTAAGCTCATGGAGTGACGTCAGAGGCTTGGAGGCTGGGCATGCTGTGGAAGAATGGCTGGGAGCAGGGCATGTCCCGTACCTGGTGGCAGTCCCTGCTTTTCCCAACAGAGTTCCAGCGTGGCAGCATGACATGAGGGCAGACAGGGATCTCACAGTTCATGTGGAGGATGAAGATGGGGCTTGTGGCCCTGCAGGGACTCTGGAACAGACACTGAGCAAGTAGTTGAAGCTCGTGTCGCAGGTGCTGAGTCAGGTACTACTCTGGGCAGGACAGGTGTGGTATGGACAGGGCTGGCCATGCAGATCCCATCTGGTGCCCAGGGCCTGCTCCCCGTGAGTGCTCGCCTTGGGGCTGAGAGCTAGGGCTGTGAGACTCACAGTACTTGGGCTTCTGACAGGCAGGAGAACTGGCACTAGATTGCTCAGGCAGTGGCTGTCATCAGTGCGACCAGCTGGGCCCCGGCCACCGGGGCTCAGGTGCACCTGCTACTGCTGGGGCCTTCAGAAGAGGCAGGTGCTGAGCAGTTACTCGCCCCCTACCAGCTGCTCCAGGCGCTGCAGCATCGTCAGACGCAGGGCTTGGAACCTGGAGGGAGACACCACCAAGGGGAATCACTGAGCTGGATGGGACAGAGAGGTGGGGAGCAGAGTGAGGGCTGCACAGATGCCTGGTCCAGGAGACCCCTGCTCCCAGTGGGCTGATGGCAGCCACCGCCTCTCCTCTGCCAAGGAGGAAAGCCCTGGCCTGTGTCCTAAAAGACCAGTTGAACAGGGCTGCAGACTGTGCAGAGCTTTAAAGCAGAAAGTTGCCATTTCTATTCCAAGGACTTTCTAATATGGACAAGAGCATGCTAGGGTGGACAGCGTGTCAGGGCGGGGACTGGGAACCTTGTGTTCTGGCTCAGACTTTTCAATCACCTGTGCTGCAGACTTCCACACTTGGGCCTCAGTTTCTTCTCTGTGCACTGAACAGAGGACCAGCTGGGCCCAGGTCTCTCCCAGTTCTCAGGTCCTCCAGTGACCTGACTGACTGCACAGAGGATGATACCCTCTGACTGAGGTCTCTGCTGAGTCCCCACTGGGGCCTGACTGCACAGACGGGAGCCTGTGTGTGTGTGGGGGGGGTGGCTTTCCAAGGGTCATTCAGACAGAAGACAAACTCCAAACCTGTCCCCTGCCCCCAGGCCCTCCCCACAAGCAGCCTGACCTCCTTTGGGTCCCTGACTGCCCTCCACATGTCCCACTCCATGCTTCATCTTGCTGAGGGAGAGACGTCATTGGGACCCACAACCTGATTAACCTCACGCAGCCCGGCCCTAACCTAGCTTCCCCAGGAGCCAGCAGGTACTGCTCACCTTTTCATTGAACTAGTTACCTGCACCTGAAAAACAGCAGCTGGTGCTGGGAATGCCAACAACTGCCACTTTGGGGCAGGCTCAGAATCCTGCTGATATGATAGGCCCAGACCTGGCTAAGTCCACCAGGCCATGTCCTCTCCTCAGCTGCCTCTCTAGGAAAGCCTGATTCAGTGCCCACCTGGGCTCCTGCCTGGAACTCTCCTGCCTGAGTTTACAGTTTGTATCCTGTGCTGGTGAGGATGCCAAGGCTGGATGGTTGGTTGGGGCCAAATCCCTGCCATTTTTGCACCCCAGGTAGGTGGCAACAGTGAGCAGGGGGGCCAGAGAGTGATAGCAGGGAGCCAGGATTAGCAGGCCTCCCCAAACTGCCAGAGCACCCAGTGCTCACGGAGGACAGGACCCTCCCGACCTGGTGCTGCTGGTCTGGTGCCTCGCAGACTTGCCCTGATGTTCAGGACCCACAACTGACTTTTTAAGTGCTGCTTACTTCATGGTCAGTTTGATTATTTCTCTTTCCTCCTCTTCTTTTAATTTTTCAACAAAACTGTCCAGCACCGGCATTTCAAATTTAATGTACTGAGCGACCTAGAAAATCCAAGAACATTTTAACGTGCTTTAAATTAGAAGCTAAAATGTGTTTTCTTTTCCTCAAGGCTTTCACGGTGGCCCATCCAGCCAACGTCTAGTATCCACGGAAGTAACTGCCCTTTTCCCACCCTGCCCCCAACACTGCTCGGTTGTGTATGAGGACAGGAGTCCATTCTTATCTCAAAGGCAACTGTGATCCCTGGGAGGAAATATTAAGCTGAATATTAGGAAAAACATTTAATACTGCAGCATTGTCACATTGGGTGTTCTCTGGGGCTGGGGGTGGAGTGGTGGTGGAACACCATTGTTTCTGACAATGGAACGAACCTGGGACCAGCACTGTGAACAGCCTGAGGAATAAAGGGTCACCAGGCTTTCTCCCTGGGGTGTAGACCCTGTGAGCTGCTTCTATACAGAGGTGTTTGGAAATGCACTCACTGCCTGGCCAGGACTCAGGCTATCATGAGGTCGTTTAGACTTAGACAACTCCCTCCTTTCCACAGGCCCTAGTTGAGCCCTAGTTAAGAACCCCTTGCCTGGGTCTTTAACCTAATGACAACAAAATACAGTCCAATGAAGGAAAGGGTTTACTGGCTGGAGAGGAAAAGGGCAGGGCCATGTTTCTTCTTTCCCCTAAGCCTATGGAGCTAGTGGCCACTGATGGGATGGGGGGCTGGCTCCACCAGTATACTGAGCTTGAGGCCCCTATAGATAGCTGTGGAGCCCCTGGAGCCATGGCCCGAGAGGGCTGTAGGCACGGTCACCTTCAGAGCCCTGGGAGTCCCCCACTGCCTCCCCAGTCTAGCCCACCACTCACTTCATGGGGCACTTCCACGCCCAAGTCAGCTTCCATCAGGAATATCTTGGCAATCTTCTCACATGGCCCATGTAGGATTCTAGAAATCAGCGGGTACTCACAGTCTTTTAATTTTGTCCTCTCTGCAAAAGAAGGTGTTTCACAAAATTTGTGGTATCTTATGATTGTCTCCTTTTGTTCCAGAACAGAAACTGGTAGAAGATGTGTGTCTAGGGTCCCGGGAAGCCCTCTCTAGACCGTGGTGAGGATGCTGCCCTGGGACACGTGTGATCATAATCACCAGGTGCAGAACATGCTGACCCCAAATCCTCTACTCTGGCATAAGGATAATGTTGAGCTGAAGGCAATTGAGAAGATGCAGATATAAGAAAAGCTCTCTGTCCTCCCCTATTTGCCTAAAAGCAGGACATATATTCATCACAGTGACACTCCTGCCCTCGCTACCAGGAAGCACAGGGTAATTACCAGACAACCCTGGAGCCTTATCAGCCTGAGAGGCAGCAGAGGAATACACATAGTAAATCTTGCTAAAGCCAGCCTCACCCTCCATTAGTTTCCCATAGAGTGACCTCACTGTTTGCCTCCCCAGAAACTCCAAACCCTTTTCCTTTGTTTTGTCACCTCTCTAAAAACTTATTGTTCTTTTGTTAAGATGCTACACAAGCCCTAGTTCTCACCACCCATTGGAGTTACTTACCTCTCCCTGCGTGTTCTTATGGGTTTGTAGGATGCAATGTTAAACTTCTGATTGTGTTTCTCTTATAAATCTGCCTTTTTTGTTAATCTAATTACAGGGCTGTCCAATGAACTAAAGCAGTGGTTCTCAACCTTCCTAATGATGTGATACAGTTCCTCAGGTTGTGGTGACTCCCAACCATCAAATTATTTTCATTGCTACTTCATAACTGTAATTTTGCTACTGTTATGAATCATATTGTAAATATCTGATATGCAGGATGGTCTTAGGAGACCCCTGTGAAAAGGTCTTTTGACCCCAAAAGGGGTCGCGACCCACAGGTTGAGAACCTCTGAACTAAAGGAAAAAGATTTTCTTCCTTCCCTACAGTGTCAATTCAGCAAAGGCCCGGCTGGAAGAGAGAGGGGGATCTGGGATCTGAGGGGCTGGAGTAGAGGGGACTGACCGCTCAGGGGACTGACCGCTCAGGGACCAGCCCGTGTGGGAGGAGCCTGTGGGAGGGAGCAGTGGGTTCTGCAGCTCCTGACAGGCCCCCGCCCCTCCTAACTGAACAACAACCAGCTAGCGGTCCACGGGGGAGGGCGGCTTCCCACACACTTGGGAGGGATTCTGAGAGTCCAGTGTGTGTAGGGGAGAAACATTCATGAAAAGAGGCACAGCATGTCCCAAGGTGAGGAAGGCAAGCTGCTCTGAGCCCCCCAGCCAGGCCAGCCTGGGGCCCCTCAGGGAAGGAGGAGCTAATCGGCAAGTTTGCTGAATGGGCAGAGGCTTGTGTGCTTTTATGACTCAGAATTAGAGGTGGGCACTTACCCCCAGACTCGTGAACAATGTACAGGGCAAACTCGCTGGGCCCGTCTTCCACCTGCATAGGCAGTCACAGAAATCAGACGAGGATGTTTTGAGATGTGAGAGAATAGAGGGTGTCCCCTGGCAGTAACCACATCCCCAATGCCTCACACACAATCCTCAAGGATCTTCCCCTCTCTCTGCTTAGAATCCCAGCTCCGCAGAGGAAACCTTGCTAGAACTGCCCAGGAACTGCCAGTGGCTTTCCCCAGCTTTTTCAGCCCTCTTCCCCCAATAAAACAGCAAACCACCAGTGTCCCACCCAGCACAAAGCTACTCATGGCCCTACTTACCCTGAACTTGTTCAGCAGCAGGGTGACCACATGAAGGGTTGTCATGGTGCTGTTGACCCTCACATTGGTCACGGACCCGTAGGCTGGAGTGAACACGGAGGTCTGTGCCAGGAAGAAGGGCAGTTCAGGGCAGACCCAGAGGGGACATGGTGCTGATGTCATTGTGCTGAGCTGACCCAAGTAGGGGAATCTGGGTTCTGGGAACACTGCCTGTCCATTCATGCAGATGCACCCAGGAGCTGTTCCCAGCCCTGGGGGTGCCAGGGAAGCTGTGACAGTGCGTGCCTTCCAGAGGCCCTAAGGCAGATGCCTACACACCTGTAAGGGCCTGCCCTCCAGGGCTGAGGAAGGGGGACCACGGAGGTAGCTCACAGAGGAGGGGGAAGCTGTCTCTCCCTCACTTTTCCCATTGACCAAGTTACTGAGTATCTGTGGATTCTGAGGCTGAAAGTCTCCCGTCTCTCCATCTCTCCATTCCTGTGTCATACGTACAGCCTCAGCTTCCCAATTGTCCCCTCCTGATCTCATCCTATCCAATCCACTCTCCATACTGCCGTCCAGCAGCACAACCTTCCAAAATCCTTGCAACTCCAAATGTGGTCTGGGTCAGCTGTGTCGACTTAACAGCCTCAGCCCCCCACCCTGCCACCAGACCATGTAAAGCAGAAGCTGCCTCTGTAGAAGAATGCCAGGCCCATACTCTGTGCAGCACAGAGTGAGAAGTGCTATCTAAAAAGCACAGTTCAAAAAACACCTGCAGGCTACCTGTGGCCTACACAGTACAATCAGCAGCGGCTCTCATTGTCACACACATGTATGACACTATGATCCTCTCACAAGCACCTCGGGCATGCTCCAGCCACACGGCTTCTTTGGGGGGAGTGCATTATATTCTCACGGGTATCTTGCCTTTGCCTATGAGACATTGTATATGAAATGAGCCGGGACATTGTCTGATGCACCATGATAGGTCCTCAGTGAACACTAGCCACACTTGGAGCCTGCTAAGCACCTTGCATACAATCTTTGATTTAATTCACACAATAGCCCTTTGAAGTACCTATAACTAGGCCCTTTTTCTTAGAAAGGAATCAAGGGCTTGGGGAGATTAAGCAACTCACTCATTATGTCACCTATCATGAGAGGACAGAGCCACAACCGAAAGGACTCTGAGATGCCTGACACTCCACGTGTTTCCCACTTGGTGCTGGTGACTCCCAGCAAATAGGAGTCCTCTGTAGGTGAACTTCTCCTTGCTTTCCAGAACCAGCTTCAAATGTGCATATTCTACCTCGGTGGTCCTAGCTCTGTTTTCCCAAGAAAGTCACTGCATTTCAGGCTGCTTAAGGGACATTCTCAGTGACCCCAGCTGGTCCCCACTCTGGCACGTAGGGGCATACCTTGAGGATATTTTGAGTTCAGTTTCAGATTGTGACAAGAAGCCAAATATCACAATAAACTGAGTCACACAAAGTTTTTGATTTCTTAGGGCATACGAAAGTTACATTTACATCACATAGTAGTCTAAGAGTCAATAGCATGATGTCTAAAAAGTACATAATTAAATTAAAAAGTACTTTATTACTAAAAAATGCTACACAGAGACATGAAGTTAGCCCATGCTGATAGACTTGTTTGATGCAGGGTTGCCACAAACTGTCAAGTTGTAAGAAGCACGATATTTGCAAAGCACAGTTTAGAGAAGTCCCACTCGATGAGGACTGCCTTATCAGAGTCAGACTCAAACCTAGACGGTTTCTCAATTCTAGTTGAGACACAGAACGACCTTGGGGTTGGGAAAGCCAGAATTAGATTTTCAGTTTCCAAGAAATGTGAAATAGAGGAGTCAGGCTGTATCATAGAGACAAAAGGTCTTGTCAACAAGACATTGCTAGGGTCTCTTCTGCATGAAGCCCTTTCTCAAGATGATACTGAACAATTCCAAGTAGGAACAAAGGTCCCGTGGCTGCTTTCTCATCTCTAACCACAAGTGGTTCTCTCTAATGGAACACACTTGAATCCAACAGGGCAGAGCAGAGCAGTGGGAACAGATACAAAGTTTTACCCAGTCTGGAAATAAAACCAACATTACTGTGCATCAGAACAGTTTTGGAACATGAGTGAGTGAAGTAAAATGCGTGGTTCCAAGAAACAAAAGCTGGAACAGATACTCCAGGGAGCAATGCTAGGAATTACTTATTTTTTAATCATTGTCTGTGACTCAGGGAGTTTGTGCCCCAGTTCCTAAGAATATCAATTCTATGAGAAAGAAGAGAGCCCCTTACCCAGAAGATACGGACCAACTGTCCAGAATACCTAAGACACTATCCCAAGTCCCAGAAGGTAGCACTTTGCGAGAAAGCATGGAGCCACATTCCACAGGTAGATGTGTGACTAGAAGGAAAAGCCGCCCTGACTGGGCCACTTGCTGAGGTCAGGGGTCTGGCTGGCTGAGTAGCTGTTCTCGGCAGGGTGGTTCAGATGGAAAGGAAAGGCTATAATGTTCATTCCTGTTCCTTTCAAAGGTCACACAGTGCTTGAGACTTTGTGTCCCAGTAACATTTGCAATGACCACAATAAAGTTTAATGTGCCAGACATACGTCTTAGAGATGAATGAGACCGTTAGAGGAAAGGTGGGTATACCAAAGCTAAACTCCACTATTCTGTGCCGTGACTCATGGAGCGAAATACTTACTTTTCTGGGGAATGTAGACCTGGGAAGAATCTAAACCCTTGCACATGTTTTCTGTAAGTTTTTGAAGGATTCCCTAAAATAGCATATCAATATTTATGCAAATACTAACAATTGGTGTTTTAACACTTTATAGATGAAATCCCTTTTGGAACAAGATATAAAGAATGCCCAAGACATATTTTGGGTTCTTGGCTAATCAACATCATTCTTAATCTCCCTTAATCTCCGTTTAACTTCAAGCCTGCCTCCCCCTTCACTTTCTCAGGAAAAATCTTCTTTGAAATTGTCCTGAGTTTTCCTGGATTTATACAAGGCAACCTACTTGTTATTCAGTCACACTGGCTGCAAACCTCCCTAAGTCCAGAGTATCCCAAGGGCAACTTGAGTGGCCCTGGGAAGGCCTGACCTGGGCTCCCTGCACCGTCAGATCTGACCCCAAGTCTTCCCTTCACCTAGGCCCCTGTGCCCTGGGTCAGCCTCTATCAAGGAGGACAGCTGCTTCAACTGGAAACCTTTGCTTTCATTTCCCAGGGAGGCAGGCAGGATATGGCCTGTCCCAGGACACTCCTTCCAGGGCCTTGCCAGACTGCCACTCACTCCATTTATAGTAACAATCAAGTGCTCCTTTTACAGATCAGTTTGTTTACAGAGTGATGTAATCTGGGGAGGGCAATCTCTTTCTGAGGTCAGTACAATGCCTCCTTGGACAAAGGCAGAGTGCTGAGAATCAGGAACCATCCAGGTTCTCTGGGACACACACAAGTGTCCTGAGTATACTGCAGCCCCGCCTACCCAGCGAGGGCCACTGTTGTTTCCACAGAACAGCCCTTGGAGCTGGGGTGGAAGCCACACAGAGAACGGCCTCATTAAAGGGAAACTCAGCATTACCATCAGCCTCCGGCACCCATGGCTTCCTTAAATTCACTCTACTGTGCAAATGGACAGTGAGTGCAGAGTGCATGGTGGGAACAAAATGGGTCATGAGGAGCGAATACTACATCGACAAGACTTTGTGCAAGACATTTCTCCTCCTGTGAACACAGGGATGATAACATGCCTGTTAAGCTGGGGGCTGGTTCCCCATGCACCCTGCCTCAGGGCCCAGAGAAGAGGTCAGGCTGACACGTCACCTTGTGATTGTAAAAGTGCCCGTTGATGGAGAACCGGTGTCTCCGGATGCGCTGGGCCTCGCCCGGTGCACGACACTTGGGCCTCCTCTGGATGGAGCAGCTGGCATCGCTCCTGGTGCGCATCAGCTGTGGGGGCTCCTCGTCCTCCTCCAGGGGCCCTGCAGTGAGAAACGTGCGAGGGGTGGAAGGTGCAAAGATGTGTGTCTGTAGGGTCTGGCTCCCTCAAGTCTTGAGGTCACAGGGTGCTGGAGAAGATGGCGACCTGAGTGCTGTTTCTAGAGCTGGGATGATTCCCATCTGCAGACAGGAAGGCGGCCCCTAGACAAGGTGACCCAGGCTCTGACGTCACACAACCATATGCCTCTTGGTCTCTGTTTAGGAGTGCCCAGGAAGGTCTTTGGTGGTCCCAGCCTGGTTCTTTGAGTGTCCCTGAGTACAAAGGAAGCGGCATGCAGAGGACAGGTGAGCAGTTACTCATTTCAGATGTCCTGGAGGCCTACGGGCTGGGAGGGCACCATGCCCACTGCTGATGCTCCACCTGCCTATAGAGTGGCACAGGGCAGGGAATTTAGGCTGCTGACAAACTATGTCAGCCCTGCAAGCCTCTGCTTCTACCCCATGAATAGGAGCAAATGAGAGTATATAGAGTGCTCATAGGTGGGCCCCTGAGTAGGTCTTTAGCCAGGGCAGCTCCTGGACTCGCAGGAAGCCACTTGGAGATGTGGTTGTGAGCCAACCCCTCTTCTCTCACCCTGATGAGACAGGGTCCGGGGCAGCTCCCAGACTCACCTGAGCTATCTCCGGAACTCGTGGCCTTGTCCACTGGCTGAGTGCCTTGCTCCTGGGTAGTAACCCTGCCATCCTGGGGAGGTGCCTCCTTTCTGAAAAGACACATTTGTGGTCAGATGACTGTGGGCAGAGAAAGGGAATTCAGGTTCAAGAGAAGAGACCAGTGGCCTCTGGGGATAGGACATAGGTAGGAAGCAGGGCAAGCCAAGTTGAAGCCTGGATTTAAAAAAATAAAAGAAAAGAGTCAATTAAAAAAAGTAAAAGAAAAGCAAAGGCCTCCCATGGTGCCCACTGGAGGAAGAGTGCATCTGGCCCTGCACACCAGAGTGACCTATGCTGGGCTGTGTCACGTGGACTCATGCACATAGCTGGGGCCCTGTGTTCCTGTAACATCCTTGGCCAGCACATGTGAAGCCGCAGGCTCATGGATAGCTGGGTTTCCAGAGGGTCTGGTGGGCTGTTGGGCAGGGGCATCCTCTAAGGGGCAAATCTTCAGGCTTCTTGACCCCAAACCAGGGCAGCTGGTGCCAGGCTGAAGCAGGAATGGGTGTGATGGTATGTGGCCCCAATGGTCATGGAAGTCAAAGAGCACAGACACAAGGGTGATCTGGGGACCCTCTGTGGCAGAGCCTGCACCTGCTATCTGTGACTGCTGCTACCTTGAGGAAGGAGAAGCATGAGTCACACCTGCAGCCCTTCTGGGGAGTCTGAAATTATACTCTAAGTTTGAATGTCTCAAAATTAGCTGCAAGTGACCAGGGACCTGAGGATGTGCAGGTGTCAGCATGCTCAGTGCTGTAACAGCATCTGTTTTACTCGAATATTTGAAGGACGTAGGCTGGGTGTGATTGCTCACACCTGTAATCCTACCACTCTGGGAGGCCTAGGTGGGTGGATCGCCTGAGCTTAGGAGTTCGAGATCAGCAGTGAGACCTCATCTCTCCTAAAAATAGAAAAGTTAGCCAGGCATTGTGGTGGGCACCTGTAGTCCCAGCTACTCAGGAGGCTGAAGCAAGAGGATCTCTTGCGCCTAAGAGACTGAGGTTGCTGTGAGTTCTGATGACACCTTGGCACTCTAACCAGGGTGACAGAATAAGACTTTGTCTCTAAAAAAAATAGGAGGCAAAGCCCTGAACATTTGCCTTGATGATGTTACCACGTTCAGGAGCAAGCAAAGCTCAACCACTAACTGGGGGTGGTGAGGGGAGGAGGGAAATGTCCACTAAACAGTAAGAAGGTGGGAAACCATTCTCTCTTGCTGGAGACATCCTTCGGATAATAAACACATCTGATCTGAAATCCCAATAACTTGTAAAAATAAATTGGGACATTAAAATAAAGACAGAGTACCAGGAGGCTAAATGTGTGTGAATATTTAAGATAGAACAGGAGATGCTGTAACGTACATGGGTGTTGGAGCCCGCCCTTCCCTGAGACTGCAGCCTGCTTTTCTTGCCAACAAGGTGGATCATGTGTGAATGTTTGAGGAACATGAGTGGAGGCGATGGGAGCCCAAAACATCCTCCAGGAGGTTGAGGGAGGCAATGTGGTTGTTGGCCAGGAAAGCCACCTTGGGTGAGGCTACAGACATAGGGCACAGGTTGGGTTGGGTCCTGCTCCCGTGAGAATTCCACGCAGGATTAGGGCCTATAGGCTGAGGATATCACTAACACTCTATAAGTAGAGTTCAGGTTGAATAGGTGTCACAGAAGCCAGCGGGCCTGGCTGTGCACTCACATGTGGCAACTGGGCCGTCCAGACTCCCACGAAGCTGAGGGCAGATGCACTCGCTCCCGGTCATCCTGCACCTGCAGCCGGATGGGCCGTCTGAGTCCCCAGGCAATGCTGAGCAGCCCCTCGATGATAAGAGCCCCTTCTTCCTGTGGAGGTGCACAGAGGTCAACCTCCTCCTCTGGGACAGCTACTCTCAGGGATCACTGCCCCTCCTCTCTGGAGAAAGGGCCACCAGCCTCTACTTGTGCTGGGGGGTGAGGCCCGGCCCTGTGGGAGGAAGCCTGAGGCGTGCCTTTCACTGCTTAGCCCACGCCTGGTCAGGGGCACGTCCAGGGACAGAGCAGCTGAGTCAGGTGTCCCACAGGAACCCAGATGCTGTCCAGCAGGCACGTCCACTCCTTGGACAGGGAAGCGGTTCCAGGGAAGCACAGCCCAGCTGCTTGTGCCAGGCAGGAAGCCTCTCTGCCTACACTGCATCTGGGCAGGGTGTCCAGAGGAGGCCGCTCCTCAAGCTGGGTCTCAGCCCCACCCTCCTGTGTGCAGCAGCAGTGCCCACCCTCCTGGGCTGAGCCCACCCCTAGATTTCCAAGCTGGATTCTTCTTCCTGTCTTGCTTTTCTCACCATCGCTTGGGTCACCACTAACCCTACATCCACCCCCCAGAATTTTGACAACCCTCACCCCATGTCCCCAGCCAGCCTAAATTTCCTTAGGGCTGCAGATGGCACAGCTCCCCTCCTGCCACCTGAGGTACTACTCAACAGAGTTCTCTGCAGGATCTCGGGTGGATCTGGGCTTGTATCCCTTGGATCCTTGATTCTGTGCCTCTGACCTATTCTAGATCCCTGTTTCTGTGTGACCATTCTAGGCTCCTGGAGCCCATCCTGACTGTCCCACTCCTGAGTGTGGCCAAGCTGCCTGGTTTGCACCCTTAGAACACCTGCCAGAAGCCTTCTTGACTTCCCTCTCCCCAGAGCCACAGCGCTCCCCGCTACCAGCGACCAGTCTACTTCAACATGGGTCTTTTTGACAATGAATTTTAAACATCATTCTCCCATCACTATCTCAACCAACATTTTATTTTGCTATTTATTTATTTTTCATTGTGTTAAGAATGTATGACGTGAAATTTACCCTCAAAACAAATTTTGAAGTGCACAACACAGTGTTGTTTTCTGAAGGCACAGTGCGGTCCTGCAGTCTCTTGTGTAACAGAAACTTTAGACCTTTGGAACAGCAGTTGTCCATTCCCCCTCCCCCAGCCCCTGGCAACCACCATCCTAGCCTGTGCTCATGCGAGTTTTAGATTAGATTGCTCAGACAAGTGGAATCATGCAGTATTTCTGATGAACATTTAGATTCACAAATTTTGGTTCTCTCTCCTTGTTGGCACCGGAGGACTGGTGAGAATGGGGACCTCACGGAAACTTCCCTATCTCCCCAGCAGCACTCACAGAGGAGTTCAGCACAGTGTGGATTGCAGAGTTATGTAGCAAGTTTCTAGTTTTAACTATTCTACTATCCATGGAGAAAATCATTGTAATATCATCAAAAATACACAAATAGCTTTCTGAGATGACCTTGCACTACTTGCTAAAAAAAAGAAAACAAGAAATGAGAGCTATTTTTGAGGTCCACTGATGTTACCCAGGCACAGATGTGTAACTAAGCTCCCTATAAAGGCCAGGGTGGCGTGGGTCTATGGAGTTAAAAGTCATTTAGGAGAATAAGAAAACCCCAGGTGGCATTTAGTTCTTTTGTCCTGGCCTCAGGAGACAGTTCTGCCCCTCCCGGAACATCTCTGCATGTAGGGATGGCTCATTCATTCATGGAGACCTGCTGCTCTCCAGCCACACCCTGGACCCTGGGGACAGGGAGGTAAAGCAGGTGCAGCCTGGTCATAGGGACTCATGCTTGGACTCCAGAGGGTCCATGAGGTATGTTCCTGGGGAAAGTACTATGTGGTGGGTCAGGGGAGACGATTACAGGTGGACAGACAGGCAGTGTGAGCAAGTGGTCCTGACAGTGGGACCTGCCTGAACAAAGGTCAAGGCAGGAAAACAGCAGGCAGGTCAGTCTGGAGAAAGCCCAGGAGCACTGAAAAAGCCAGGTGCCTGTTGGCACCTTGGCAAGTGCTCACTGCTACTCAAGAGCAGAAGAGACTTCTGAGGGGAGGGTGAGTGAGGTTAATCGTCCTCTGTGTGAGGGGCAGCCTGGAGGACAGGCAGAGGAGGAAAGCCATCTCACTCCAGGGCAAGAGAGGGGGCACAGCTAGGGCAGGGGCAGTGGGCTGGACAGGCCAAGACCCAGCCTTCAGAGACTCCGGAGGAGGAAGACTCTGGGGGCCTTTTGGTGAAGGTGGAGACAGAAATACTGAGACAGAGACAGGGGTTGCCTCCAAGGTTAGGGGACTGATTATGTTAGGGATGGGCTGACTTAATGTGACTCAGGCTGGGTGTCCCTGCACGGTCTCTGTGTGTGTCCCCAACATGCCCTGTATCACCTTGTGCCCAGCCAGCAATGTCCTCTTTGCCCCTCAGAGGACCCAGTGTTCATCCTGAGGCCGACTGACCCTCCCCTTACATGGGGTAGTCATGCAGGCCCCTTGCCCAATCTACCTGGAGTGCGCACTCACCCAGTTTCTCTGCTCCAATGTCCCTTCTTAGCGAAGAAACACCTGACCACTCTACCTACAGCAGAAGCCTGTCACCCTGTCCCACTGCCTGGTTGCACTTTTCTTTGCAGTTGTCATCAGCACCCAGCCATTGATGGTTCGGCCCTGTCCCTCATTAGAACATGAACTCCTGGGTCCACACCTTTGGTCACTGGTGTATTTGCTGTGCCTAGAACAGTCACTGGCACATAGTAGCACTATTTGGTGACCAAGTAAGCCAATTTTTCTTTCAAAGCACCGCACCTGGGGGGAGGGTAGCAAGACCAGGACCAGGCCCCATGGCTGTCCTTGGTCCCTGTCAGAGATGGGTGTGCCTTGTCTTTGACCAGGCCTAGGGAGCCCAGCCTCAGCCACCTCCAGGCTGGGACCCTGTATGCCTGATATCTCTCATCAAGGTCACTTCCCTAGTGGACAAGGAATGGCCTTTGCAAGAATCAGCAAAAGGCCAGAGTGTCCTAGAGTAGTGAGGTGCTGGTGTCATTCCTGGTGGGGAATGCTTCCAGGCAGTGTGGCAGACCCCAGGGGCCCAGTGAAGCCCCCTGCCTCTCCCAACACCCTGAGGTGACCAGGAGTGCCCACCCTTCCCCACCTTCCCCTACCCTGCAGCATAAACATTTCTGAGCCTCCCACAGGCACCAACACACGTTCCAGGCTGGCAGCTGGGCCAAGTCCCGCCCGCCAATCTGTTTTCCTCAGAGAGCCTTCCTGAACACTGCTATTTTTAGCCCTCATGACAATAATTGATGGCTAGTGGAAAGGTATAAAAGCAGCAGCCAGGCCTCGAGGTTTGCCAGACAGATCAGGGAAGAGCCTTCCACTGTGAACGGTGGCCCTCGGCACATCGTCCTTGCTGTCCTCTTCCCAGTGATCCCACACTGGACACCAGGCTCTGGCTGCCAGAACCTCCACCCTTCTTCCGAGAGCTTCCCAGGGGCTTCCTTTGGACTGAACCATCTTGCTTGTCCAGTCTCCTGGCCACCCCCCGACCCCCTCATCTACAGGTAAGAGGAACAACTGCCTCTGGTTTGAGACAAAACAAGGGCTTTATCTTTTTTTTCTTTTTTTTTTTTGAGATAGTCTCCCTTTGTCACCCTTGGTAGAGTGCTGTGGCATCACAGCTCACAGCAACCTCAAACTCTTGGGCTCAAGCTACAGGGCTTTATCTTTGAGGGTGATTTTCAGCCTAGAGTTGTACAACCTCTCCAGGGCAGATCAGGCTGATGTGCTTTGCAGAGGGCTTTGCATTTACAAGGGACTGAGGTGTTATTCCCCCTGCCGGGCAGGTGTTTACAACCCTGTGTTATGGATGGGGATGCAAGGCCTTGGAGAGGGGGCCTTGCCAAGGGTGCCAGGGTGAGTACGTGGCAGATCCTGGTTTTAAACCCAGGTTCCCTCTGACCCTGAGTTTGTTAGGTTGGGTTCTCTTATTTGTGTAAACTCTGAAACAATAGTAATAATAAAGTCTTAAGCCTGTGAGCTTTTAATGTTATTAGGAAGAGCCCGGGAGTCCGAGCCCTGGTCTTAGCTCGGTAGACTCTAAACTGCTTTCAGGACGGCCCCAGATGAGTGAGGTACTATAGGGAGAGTCAGAGGGCACAGCAGGCTCTCACCCCTGTCCTCTGTTGACCAGCAGGTTTCTGTGTTCTCTCGCCACAGTGATGAGGTCCCGGCATCTGCTTTCTGTGCCCTACTTGCCCACAATTCGGGAGACCACAGAGGAGACGCTGCCTGGTGGGCCTGGGCTGGAGTCCCCAGCCTCCCCCACCTTGGATGACTATGTGAGGTCCATCTGTCAGCTGGCACAGCCTACCTCTGTGCTGGATGAGGCCACAGTCCTGGGCCGACCCCGGACATCCCACCAGCTGGGCCAGGCTCTTGAGAAGAGCTGTCTTGACACATCCCTACAGGACATCACTGCCCGTTTCAGTGGCCAGCATCCCACACTGCCAGAAGTTGACACTGTTGACCCCCTGGACTGGCTCTTTGGGGAGTCCCAGAAAGAGTGGTCAAGTCGGAGGAACCTGTCCAGGAGGACCAGGCCCTGTGCTGGCTCCTGGGGTCTGCAAAGACAGATGGACAGTGGCAAGGCCAGGGGGGGCCCCAGAGGGAGGCTCTGTGAAGCCAGGGCACCCGGGCACTCTCTGGCACAACCACGACGGGACTCGCACCAGAGCCCCAACCTAACGAGTCAGACTTCTGGGCAGCCTGCCCAGGCCATGGTCTCTCCACGCAACCCCCGCCCCGGCAGTGTCCTGAGAACTCTCTACTCTCTACTCCCGGTGATCCACGAACTCTGAACCCTCCCCAGTAAAGACTTCTGTAAAGAGCATGCTGGGTTCACATCTACTTCCCCGCCCTCCATGGTGGACACTGTACCTAAGGGGTCTGTAGAGGGCTTGTATTTTAAAGGAATTGAGGTGTTATTCCATGTGTTCCCCGCGACAACCCTGCCAGGCAGGTGTTTATAACCCTCTGTTATGAATAGGAAACACATTTGTGAGAGGGAAACACTTTTCTGTATGGGCTGCCTGCTTTGGTAATTTACATTGACCTCCCCCCCCCCCCCGGCACGGTAGCACTGGGGGGTCCGGGGGGGGGGGCGTGGGGGGGTGGGGGGTGTGTTCTG